>CAEGAF010043064.1:0-47082 GCA_903067075.1 Micropoecilia bifurca | reverse complement strand
TATATATGTGCCCCCTGCCAAATTTATTCTGTTTGTACTTTTTTTCTTTTATCTCAGCTAAATGTCGGAAATCCTCAACTCCTTTTAGAGTCAAACACAGTTAGCAAACACAAAATGCTGTTTTCAAATAAAGAGCAGAAGAAGATTTCCCAAATCAAAATGGTTTCATGTGGATAGAAAAAAAAGCCCCCTAAACTACTAAAATCTACTTGTGCCCCCTTTGGAGATAACAGCTGCCATCAAACGAGTTAGGACACTCTCTCTACCTCACTGTGAAGACATTTCATTCCACTCCATAATCCGCACTGGAGGGTTTCACAGCCGGTTTGCTTAAGGTCAAGCCACATCATTTTAATTGTCTGTAAGCCCAGAGTTTGACTAAGTCGCAAAAAACATCCTTTTCTTGAGCTGTTAGAGATGAACTTGCTTGTTCTCTCTGGATTATTGTCCTTCTACATAATCCAGGTTATCTGTAGCTTAAGGTAATTTCCTTCAGGGGTTTCTGCTGTAGATCTGCTGTAGATCTCACTCCTTCCTGCATGAACACTGACCTTAACTGAGGTAAGTGAAGTCAGGTGTACTCTAGGGTTTGATATGGATCCTCTTTTAAACCTCCTGATGAGACACTGATGCACTCTTTGAGAAACCTTCCTCCGCTGACCAATGCTCAGACAGTTCACCACTCTTCAATGGTTTCTATATTTGATTATAGAGTGACTCACTGTTATGAAACCTTGAAATGCCTTTGATAATATTTTCACCCTGCTAGATTCATTTCTCACCTATCCTCAAATTTCTTCAAAACAGGGCATTTAGTGTTTTCATATCTGACAATCCAGTCGGTTTGATTTTGATCAAAATTGTAGCATTTGTTAAATTTTCAGATGGTGTGGTTCTCTTTCCCACTGCGTTGTATCAAATGAAACAAACCTTTTGACAAACCTGTTCCTCTCCTCACTTGTGGTGGCGCTGCACCAAGAACCACTGAAGGAAACGATACAAAAAAAACCTCCAAGAAAGACTGAGCGCAACTTCACAAAATATAAAAAGAATAAAGTGGTGTCAGGATTTCTCTTTTGTCGTTGGTAAAACAATATGGGCCATTTCTCCCGCTGGACTCAACATTGTTTTGGTTGTATTTACCCATAATGCCCTGTGCTACAGTCCACTTCCTGCTTTTAGAGTGGCTTCCCGTTCATCTATATTCACATATGCTTTTTTTTCCCCCTACAGGCCTAAGTTGGTTTGGCAGATGTTTTTTTTTTTCCACAGTGAATGTAATCTTCATTTGAAAACTGAATTTTGCATCAGCTTGGGTTAACATTAAAATAGTTTGATGATGAGCTCCAACATTTAGATGTGACAAAATGCAAAAAAAAAAAAAAACGTAGATCTGAGAGCAAACTGTTTATCACAGCACTATATTTTAGTGGTGCTATCTCCATTCTGCAGTGGCATTTAAAGCAGAAAATTAAGAACAAACACATTTAGAAAACTGAGGGAATGTAATTAGAAAGTTGCCAGCTGTAAAATGCGCAAGGGGAAAAAAACCCCTTCAGATGCAAACAGGTAGCGTTTAATGGGCTGCATAAAGAGGACAGAGATCTGCTGTTTACAAGCTGCCTGAAAAAGAACATTAGGTCTAGAATTCATTGCTCATCCCTTATGGGGCCTCCGACTGCGCCCTTGCTCTATGAGCCCCCATTGTTGTGCACCTACTAAGTAATTAATGCGTTTACCTTATTAGCTGGTGGTGAAGAGCAAACCAGGCAATATGACCCTGTGGGTCAAAGACGTACCTCCTTCCACCTCCAGCAGAGCCTTGGTCAGCACACTTCCTGCCACGCTGATGGCCTGGCAGACGTAGAAGCCCGAGTCCTCGGGGTGGACGTCTGCGATGATTAGCTCTCCGCTCATGGAAACCGAGTACCGACCGGACTGCGACGGTGGCTGACCGGGAAACAGCAGCATCTGGACACATTGATGCACAGGCCGAATGAGAAAGATTGTGTAGATTTAGTCCATTTTAGACCTTCTGAAATTCATGAAAAAACCTCCCTGTTTTTCTCAGTGTATTTAATTTGGATTTAATTATGATAGATCAACAAAAAACATGCAGAGAGCCAAGGCTCAGTCAGATTAGGTGGAAACAACACAGATGTTCCCAGTTCTGTTCACAAATATCATTCCAAACGCATAATGCTACCTATACCATGCTTCATAGTGGAAACATTGAATTTAAGATGATAAAAAACAGTTTTCTGCCTCCTGTAATGTTTTGAATGTTAAATTTTGCGAAACTTACAACAGAACTTCCAAACATTTCCATCTCCTACATGCCCAGTAGCAAACTGCAAATACGACCTCTGATGACTCTCCTCTTGCTCTCTCTTCTGTAAGAGTGATTATTTTACTGAAAAACCACCGGTTGCCCCGTCAGCAGATTCCTCTACCTGATCTGCGGCTCCAGACTGATTTAAATCATGTTCTTTAGTCTCCATTACGCTTTTTGTTCACGAATGTTTTCCAACAAACCTGCCCAGAACAGCTGGATTCATCCTAAAAACTAAATTACACTCAAATTAACTATTTAGTAATTGGGTGCTTGTGAAGGCAACTAAAACTTGATTTAACTGTAGGGTCTTACTGTAAAGTGAGCAGAATACAAATGAACGCCACACTTTCCACATTTATGAGAATCCACATTTAAAAACACACAAAAAAATTCTTTTTTTCCATTTCTTGTTTATTTCTCAATAGATTGAGCTCAGCATAATTGCAGCTTTTGCATCAGTCAAAGCTGCACTACATTTTTCTACGGTGAAAATTTTGATTAGCAAAACTTCTCCATTGTGGAAAAAGAAAAAGGGAATTTAAAGTTTTATTTCTCTAAAATCTAATAAATCAACGCAGCTTTAGCTCTTTTTGTTGCTGGTAAGGTGTAAGGATGGGCTTCGTCAGGGAAAAGTGTCTTTTGTTCTGTTGCGTATGCAGCGTTGGGTGCCTGGTGCAAAAAAAAAAAATTCAATGTAAATCAATGTAATTTTCTTTCCCTTTAACCTTCAAAAAGCCTGACTAGTTGAAAGATTAAGTAGAGATACGGCTTGAATCTCCCAATTAACTCTTCCTCTCTGTTGTGCACGGCTGCACGCATTCCCACATAAAACCCCGATAAATAAATCAAATTAAATCAGAGCGAATAACCGGAATGCAAGGTGTTTGTTGACAATGTACCAGATGTCTTGCAGTTCTGTCATCCAGTTTTTTTCCGGATGTAAAATGAGGGGGGAAGGGATCCGTTCAGCCGACCACTTTATTCCTCTAAGAGGCTTAGATCTCGATGGATGGACCGAAGTTATAAGGTTACAGATAATCCTCCAAATAGAGTGAAAAAAACAAACAGCCAAGCACAACCGTAAGCGGAAGCAGGCATGTGTATTCGCTAATGCTGCGTGGGGACGAAACCAAAAAATCGAGCTGTATACGTCTGTGCTTGGAGTCGGTGCAGGTAGCTGCTAATTGAGCAGGGCTGAATTTATAGTCGGGATAATGTGGAAGCAGAGCAGAGTTTGCCTTGAAGGAGCACTTTCAGCACCTGCTAAGCCCTCCTTCAGTCCCCTGCTTTATTCCTCCAACTGCCTCCAGATCATATTTCCGGGGAATGGGGGGTTTGGGGGAAGGTGGCGAGAGCAGAGACTATGAGGCTGAAAATATGAAGGTTCTCTTAATCCTCAGTTTTCCTGCAGGAATCTCAGGTTTAGTGCCAACACCGGCATGGAAATGATAATAATCCCCTCCGCCTCGACCACGATCCACATTCCAGGCCCAGAGCATGATGCTACCTCCACCAGGTTTAAGTTTGGGCATTATTTAGGTAATGTGCTGTATTGTTTTGTGAGCCACACCTGCCTCTCGAAAATGCGGCCAAAAGTGAAACCTTGGTTTCATTAGACGATGATGTGTTTCACTTAGTAATGAAGTTCCGGAAACAAATGGGTTATTCTAGTTTTTTCCTAAAATATTTCAGTTTGTATCCATTAAGTTGTACAGATTATGCCACAGTATGGATGACAAAAAAAAAGTTTGCAATGACAAATCTTCGTCTTGAATTGGAAAAAGCTGTAAACTGTAAGCTTGTGTAAGCTGTATTTTCCACTAGGTTATCTCTGTATGTGTAAAAATGTGTGCAATATTTGTCTTGAAAATGTGTTTTGAAGAGTGTGGGCAACTCAGAAAAAAAGGTGTCAAGATGAAATAAAAAAAAAAAAAAGAAAACCTGCACATGTTGGGGTGAGTCATTCTCGCCTTTGAAAGGGAGGCGTGAAACTCTGTTTATTGATATGACAAACAATAAAGAGCTTGTAAAACTGTCCAAACAGCCAACACCAACATGTAAAAAACTACAATTGCAAACTTTCCACTCACAAACTTCTTATTCTCCGATCCAGCCTCTTACCTGGCTGCCCTCTTTCTGCCAGAAGATGGCAGGTGGAGGGTTTCCTGTGGTGCCACATTGGAAGGTTATGCTCCTCCCTTGAGCAGCAATCTGGTCTCTGGGCTTTGCAGTAATCTGAGGCGGCACTGGAAGGACAGGAATACAGGAAGACTTACTAAGAGCCTTAGTTGATAGAGGGAAAAAAAACTAGCTTTTTCTGATAGCATCCTGGTGGATTAGCATTCATAATATGTACATTTGTGTTTCTGGATTGGCCTGTCAGGGTAACGAATTTTGATGGATGACAATTTGTCCCAGAAATGATTGTGATAAGAGATAATATTGTCATGTAGAGACCATTTTCAACTAATATAATAAAAATAAATAATAGTAATAGCATTAATGCAACTACATCCACACAAACATTGAAAAAAAAAAAAATTTCTAAAAGAACACTTAACAAAATGGCGCCTTTTCAACCAGGTTAAAGGGGAGTGTCTCTTAAATAACTGTTGTCCAAATGGAAATGATTGCACTCATTTTAATTTATTGTGTAATTAATTGATTTAATGATTAGTGTGACAGGCGTATGTATTGTACACTGTTTTCAATAAACCACTCTTTTGTTTTATTTTTTTGCCTTTAAAAGACAGACTGCTGCCTCCAGAAGGAAACAAGTCCATTTATCTTGATGTCTTCTTCATGACTGATGGTAGGATGGATTGCAAGATGGATAAATGGATCGGGGGGCTTCGTCTGTCTGTAGTGGTAAACAGAAAACAAAGCCAAAAAGGCAGAGCACTCGAGCTAGCACTCTATCTGGAGATAGAGATCACCAGTGAAAAGACTTGTTCCGAAATGCTATTGGCTGAAATTGGCTTTTTTCATAGACTCAACCTGTGAGATTGGAAAGGATTCCTGTCACGGTGGAAAAGCTGAGCTGCTGCTGCTCCTTTGCCTCAAAAAAGTCAACTAGGCGGTTCAAGCAGGTGATGAGGGTCTCTCCTGAAAAGCTCAGGTTTAAACCTCATCTCACCTGGTCCAGGACAAAGAAGTCCATCCGATCTCCAATCAGCCACGCGTCGTCAGTAGCGGTTTCTGATATGGGCAAAGTGGGCAGATGCCCAGGGCAGCTTCTCCTTTAGATCGGCCACAATAGTAACCCGTTTTGCAGTAAAATCTGTAGCATATTTCTTGCTTGAAAAGTAATTATTTAACAAAGTGTAGGGCGTTTTTTAGTGAAGTGGTGTAAAACGTGTTTCTAAAAATCAATGTAGATGTTAATTGACAGTTATGTAGTGAAATGTGTCTTGATCAAAAGGCAACACATAATTATATCATTGTTTGACTCATGGTGACGTTTACTTTATTTGCATTTATTTTCTACAGTATTGTATACTTTTAACAGCAGTGCATATGGTATATTTGTCTCCTGAAATGTGTGTTTATTATATTTGATTATTCTTGTTTCTCCATAATTTTTCAAATAAAATATTAATTTTATTAATTTATTGGCCCAGGGCCCCAAACAAGCTCGGACCGCCCCTGTATGTCGCCCCTCGGTTCGCTGAGCTTCACTGGCTGCCACTAATTCAAGTCACCAATGTTGGTCTAAAAAGTTCCCCTCACCGTCATTATATCATAAATGTTTATTTGATGGGATTTTAGTTTTATTTCAAAGCGTTGGGTCTAAAAGCCGATTTACATAAATGTAAAGGATTAAAAATGGCTGCAAACGTATTAAGTCCCTCTCCATCACAGCTGTTTACGCTGATGTTAATCGATAAAACCCCCATTAGCTCTTAACAAGCTGAATGGAAGGATCTCTTTACCCTTCTGAGCCGGTTTTGATCTATCTCCATTCTTTCATCTGTCTCTGATCATTAATGAGAGAAATCACCTCAAGCTGACCTGAAGAAAAACAAACGAGAGGAAAAAATAAAAACCTGACACGCAGCAGATCGACGCTGCACAAACCACCTCCGTCCTCGTGACATTTTCTTTCTGGCTTATTTTTGGAAAAGGTCTCAAAAAGCTCTCATTCTCCATCTGAGGTCGGATTGCTGCATTATCCAGGACGTCATCGCGTCCTGTGAGGATTCGCACTGACCGCTGCCCACTACATCCAGCTGGATTGATTGGCTCACAGAATTCCCACAGAACATGGAGCTTCTCCAGCCTGGATCCATCTGCTCTACGGTGCCTCTGCATCATGCATGTGAGCACAAACACACAGTTGCCCATCTGCAATACCGAGGGGAAAAAAACTCATCGACTAACTTTAGTTTCTGCTGGAATTACATAAGCAGCACTGGTCCAATAACATCACCCTGACCAAAGGAATAAACTATGTACTGCAGAATGTAGCTTTTCTGAACTTGCTAAGAGGAAGAAGCTGGACTGTAGCAGAGAGCAGGAGGGAGGGTGTGAGCAGCACCATTAAAAGCCTCACTGACATCGCTAAGACCCTCCTCCTGGCTCTGATTGGTTGTTTCTGACCAGACATGTATTTTATGCAGATGGCAGTAGAATCACAAAGAGAAGGCAGAGTAGCTTGATTTTTGTCTCATGTTATAATGCATAGTGACAGTGTTAACAAATCTAAAAAAAAAAAAATTATTTATATATATATAGATATATATATATATATATATGTGTGTGTGTGTGTGTGTGTGTGTGTGTGTAAAAAAATATATATATGTAAAAAATAATTATATATATATATATATATATAATTTTTTTTAACATATTTGTTAACACTGTCACTGGTGACAGTGTTTTATATATATATATATATATATATATACATATATGTTATCTACTGTAGCTTTATATATTTAGGCCTATATATAAGTTATCTACTGTAGCTTTAAGACAAATCATTGTAAAGTAAAGGTTGATTCATGATCCAAAACATGAGGTAAATACACAAAATATTAAAAACACTGGTGCAAAAACCAACAAAACTGGATCTTTTGCATCACATGAGCCATCTTACACTTTATTCAGACTATAAATAAAGAGATAATATTTAGTTTATTTACCTTAGAAGCTTCAATGTCAGTCAAAAGAATGTGACATTTGTCATCAACAGAATTAGATGTCTCCTGTTCCACTCACATGCAGAATTCTGTAAATTCACACTTATCAAGATAGTTCACAAACTTAAAAATGAGCCCTAAACTTTGTTAATTAAATTGACACAGGTAGCCGAAACTTGCCCTCAATGATTAATCAAGAAGGACAAAAAAATGCTGAGAGACGTTAGCCAGTGACTGAACCCGACCAATTTGGGCCAAACCACATTACTTAAGCACTATCAGGTCACGGGGGCTTAAGTAATACGACTAACAGTTAGTTGTTTTCAGTGTCGGTAAGGCATTTACCACAAAGTAAAAAAAAACAGAGATGTATGCATGAGGTGATTAAAAGGCAAACTGTATTTTCTCTAACCTTTACCAGACTCCCAGCAGATGAGAGTGAAGGCTGAACGAGTTGCAGTTAAGTTGCTCTGTTTTGCTTCTTTTATATTTACACCTCATTCACTCATGGACCATTTTTTTAAATCTTAAAGTTAAGGTAAATATCAGCATACTGTAGGGAACACATGTGCAGAGGCTGATGGTTTAGTAACGCTAGACGAGCCAACTGTGCTAATCGCTATCAAAAGCAAGCGAAAGGCTGTGAACTCTAGCGAACATTTTCTCTTTGTATAATAAGAGTAAAACCTGATTTACAGCAGCTGCTCTCTCTCACAAGCACACATAGTGCGAAACCTGTACCTCCAATAGGTCCAGCTATGAATATTAGTGGCAGGAAGGTTAGAAAAAACATTCTGAATTATGTTCTGACAGCTTTTCTTACCATAAAGTTCTTAAAGACAAATCAGACTACAGATGATTCTAAGTTTGTTTGTTTGTTTGTTTAGAGCCACCGAAACACTTTCAACCTTAAAATTTTGAATTCTGATTAAAATCTCAATGTATGCAACAAATATCAACACCAGATGCACATCTAATCACAGGACCAACACAGATACACACGGTCGAATGAATGATGACTCCTGCTGGGACGCAGCAGAGTTGATCAGAGAGCCACTGGGTGATCTGTTAATGGCTTTTCTAGTTAATTTATAACAGAATAAATGCATGTTGTAAACTTTAAATCCTGCCGGTTCAGCTAAAGGAACAGTAGTTCTTGCTCCTTTTGCTTCACTCAGCCGCGTTGAACATTTTTGTACCATTTAAGATTCTCAATTTAGTCCTCTGCACATTTTAATTTGTATTTTCTTCATCCAGATTGTGTTTTTCTCATTATTGTCGCAGGTCATTCTAGGACACTGCATCGCTATTGTGTTGTTTAGTTTTGAGACAGACTAGGGGGATTAAATCACTTCCTCTCCCCGCTGTAGATCTGAGGGGTTCACCAAGATGTCACCTGGCTTTTCTCTGACTGCAGTTGAGTCAAAGGATTCAAAACAACAAACTATTGGAAAAGTAGAAAAATGAATCCTATGTAATGATGACGAGGAGCACGGAAATCAATCTATGCAGCGTTCGTCGCTCATGATTTTTGTTAGTTTTGTTTACACTTTGTCACATTACAATCAAAGACATGCATGAACGAGACAATATAAATAACTGCAAATTTGCAAAGTGGGATGAAAGGAAGTCATCTATCCATCCTCCATTTTCTACACCCTGTTAATTCACTCAGGGTTGTGGGGGCCTATCTCCAGCTGTCAGCAGGAGCCTGGATAAAAAAAAGACTTTCCAAAATGTTTGTGTTCTTCAAGATAAAATCCAGGGCAACAAACTGCTTTGAGAGCTAGCATTATACGTCAGTAGAGTCTACCTGAGTGAAATTTAAACACAGCTGTTCTGTGAAGCCCTCAGACATCTGCTGGAGAGAATCAGTAACAAAAGAAGCATAACGAAAAGGAACAAATCACACAAGTCAGGAATAAAGATGTGCAGGAGTTTAAAGCAAGATTAAGTTATAATGGAGCTTTAAACGTCTTACAGATTCAGTTCATGATCAGGCTGGGCAAAGAGGAATTATTCAGAGAAGCACCCAAGAGATGCACGGTGACTCTGGATGAGCTGCAGAGATCCACAGCTAGTACTGGAGAATCTGCTACTATGGGAACGGTCAAATTCACAAATTTGTCCAAAAAGAAAGAATTTGCTGAAGAAAAGCCTTAAAGCTGCAGTAACTTTCATAAAGAATATGTTTTACATATTTGTTAAAACAGTCACTTTGTCACAAGAATAAGAGAATAATGATATGTGAAAAAAGATTGTTATGAATTTTGTTGCCTTGTTGTATTTGTGTAGTTGAAGGTCTAAATAAAATCTGATCTAAATAGAAAAAAAAACACTGAGGTCCTCTGTCTCCTCTCAGTGGCCCTGCTGCCATCTGCAGAAATAAACCAATCAGAGGCAGCAGGAGGGATTTAGTGCCATCAATCATGCTTATGGACGTGGTGCTAAACTGCTAATGGCGGAGAAACAAATTGCCATTATAGAAAAACTGTTTATCTGCAGTCATCGGTAGCTATGCTAACTAGCCTGAGCATTCACAACAGTGGCGGCTGGGGGCAACAGCAAATACACAAGGTGTGATTAACTGCGCTGAGATCCTCCTCCATGCTCTGATTGGTTGTTTCTGACTGAGTGGTGTATTTCTGCAGGGAGGAGGCAAAAGGAGCCAGATTTTTTTTTCACAGATTATCTGTGTAAAATCTCAAGGTTGTCTCATGTTAAGCTATTACAACATGGTGACTGTTTCATATAAAAAAAACATATCTTTTTAAATATTTGTTAAAGGTCACATACTGCAGCAGCGAGGGGGAATAAACCTGCTAGAGGCCACAGAAGACATGAGGCGTTTAAGGTCGTGGCCGTAACGCAAAAAAATTTGACAACGTTCCAGAACACAATTACTTCTGCCCCGCACTTTAAAAGTTGTCTTTTTTTTTTCTTTTGAGAATTGATTTATAAGCTTCTTTATTCTTTCTGTCACCCAAAAGCAGCTTTAATTTCCTTTTAAGGTGAAGCTCATGTTGCTTATATTTTAAATCCCGCATGCTTATCTATCCTAGTTTAAAGCAAATCCACATCAAAGTAAAGCTATGTCATTATTTAACTCTGAGACATGGGTTGAGTTCTGATTAAAATACTTTTCAGCTCCACTTTCTGCTGCTTGTAGCTGCAACCCAAGGCAGGATTTGAATGGTGTCACATTATCCTGACACACTGCCTTGGACATGGCAGATGTGTGTAGAAGGAGTCCTTAATCTGTTGTTACACAGTCTGGGGCTTCCTTATGCCTTACTGCAGCAACAGACACACTGTCAATGTGTCAGCACCTAATGGAGGGACTTATTTACACCATTAGGCACTGATTGTTGCTTTTAAAAACCATTAGGAATAACAGATAGAAAATAACCTAAATTACCGAGAAACACGAATGTCGTTTTATTATTATTATTTTTTCTATCTTAGATAAGAATGAGATCTTGTGGAATGAGCGAAGTGGAATGATGATAGGGCTTGAAAAATAATGGGTGGAGGGGAAAAAAAATAGAAAACTAATGAAATGGATGAAACACTGAGCCAGAAAATAAAACGCATGGAAAAGTGTTAATAAAAAAAAAAGAACAAGAAAGAAGGTTGAACAGAAAACTATTAGATTTGGATTTCATTCGCTGTGATAAAGGCATTAGTGAATGAAGTCATCGCAGACTGTTCAAACCAAGACACATGACGAGTGTGTGGGGAGAGAAAGGCCACTGAGAGTTAGGTGGAGAGAGAGGGGAGATAAGGAGACAGGAGGAGAGAGAGAGAGAGAAAGAGGGAGTCATGTCTTATTAATACTGTGACTGCTCTCTGGCAGTGAGTGAAAGTACACATCCATCAAACATCTGTCAAACAGCGTAATCCATATGGTTTAACATAAGCTGCCGGCACCACCGTTGGACCCACACAGATGCTACCGTCTGAAAACACAGCAATCATCGGACAAAAAAAAAAAAAAAAAAAAAGAAACGGCAGCGGGATTTATATTAATACAGCTGTCACGTGACCTCACAGGCCCAGGGAGCTGCTTTAGTGCATACTCAAGTACGGGTCGGCGTGCGGCTCTTATTCGGCATGCGCGGCGCGTGTCCTCACCGTGGACCTGCAGCATGGCTGAGGCCTCCGTCTTGCCCACGCTGTTCTCAGATGTGCAGGTGTACGTCCCTTCATCCTGCTCCTTCACACGGAACAAACGCAGGTTGTTGCCGTTGCGGATTTCAAACCTGGGAACGAAAGCGAGGCGAGACACAGAAAGGGTGGAGACGCACACATACACAAAAAGAGATAAATAAATAAAAAATTCGAACTGCACAAAGTGAAAAAAGCAATCTGCTGGTAGGACAAGATAAGATTCACCCCCTCCATGTCACTCAATCTGAAGCCATGATTTTCTTTTCTGTTTTTTTTTTTTTTTTTGGAGGAATTTTCTGGAAACAAATAAAATGTCCTGAAAAAGGTGATAAATCAAAAAAAAAAAGAAAGAAAAAAAGCCAGACTGAATCAGGTTTTATGATTAAAACAATTGCAATTGTGTTCAAATATGCCTTTAAATAAATTACAATCAATTTCAATACAGAGCAGGCAGTGAGTAAATTAGGTCTATTTAGGACATTTAAAGAAATGATTTCAAATGGAATGAAATTAGAGTGAAGATAATATGATGTAATAACCCATACAAAACTAAAGATGCCATAGGTTTTTCTTTTCCTTAAGTGATGCACATTGGAATATTTTAGATGTTTTTTTAGAAGAAAATCATCAAAATGGAAGAAAACTCAGATATAAATGGCAGGAATATATTGAAGCAAAGCTCAAAAGACTAGCAATAGAAAATAGTGCAGAGTTTGTGCTGATGAAATGTATCCAACATAAACTGAGTAAAGGTAACACTCTTTCCATGATGACATCAAAAGCTATTTTTCTTGGTGTTTTGAGTAAACAAACATGATTTAAGAGTCAAAATGCTAAACTATGATAGCCTCATCCTGTCTATGTATCATAAAAGAAAGAAATGACGAAACTGTTCAAAAGCTGGGTTGTTTCCACCAATGAATGCTCTTTGAATTTTTCTATAAACTGAACTAAATAATTAAAGATCAAACCTGATGCAAATGTGTGCTAGAAACTCAAACTTGAGATCTATTTCTAACATACGTCTCTTCAGCGGCTCGTTCACATCTCCTTTAGTCTCACCTCCCACGAGGAAGCTCCCCTTCCTCTCGCCGCCATCGTACGGTGGGAGCAGGATCGCCGTGGACCTCACACAGGAAGTCCACAGTCTCTTCCTCCATGACCACCTGGTTTACCGGGCGCCGTACCAACACCGGACGTTCTGCAGAGGAGGCATTAGGCACGAACACATTATATCAATTAATGGGCAGAATAAAACGCTGTAAAAGTGCAAAACTCCTCACAGATTTCTAAGTTCAGCTTTGGAAACAGGTTTTCAAATTATTTCATATTTAAGATGAACTTGTCCCTATGTAAAAAATATAATTCCATCATTTTGAGTCATAACAATTCACCAAATGATTTCTATTAGATTATGTACAATTTACTACATGATCAATAAGTGCTTAACTCAGACTGTCTGACAACATAAAGTGCACTACAGTACCACATCGTGCTCCAACAGGTTCTGGAAGGAATTCACTGTCATTTCTTAGGCTTTGGGTCTCAGGTAAACATTGAGCGTCATTGTCCAGAACTGTGATGAACCTTTCACCAAAAAGGAAAGGTGAACCTGTCTATCTAACTAGCTGGACAGACAGACAGACAGACAGACAGACAGACAGACAGACAGACAGACAGACAGACAGACAGACAGACGGATAGATTTTGGAGTGGCCTAATAAAAATCATCACTGAAATGTTGTGACTGTTCCAATGAAGCTTCTTTAAAATAATTCTCCAAACAAGAGTAAGTCACAATTTGTCCACAGTGAGTTTAAAGACTCATTTCCAGTTATTGACAACCCTTACTAAAAGTTATAATAACTGCAAACAGTTGTTTTGTTTTAGGGGAAATGTCCTTTTCACACGGGGACAGAGTTTTGCACTTCATAGATCACAACTTATTTAGTCTGGTCATTTTTAACATTTGTTTAATGATTTGAAACATTATGTTTTGAGAGAGCAAACAATTCTCTGTGAAGATGTGGAGTTTTTACCGTAAACCACCAGCTCGGCAGGATCGCTGTCCCTCTCTCCCACCATGTTGGTTCCCACACACACATACATGCCAGCGTCGCTCTTCCTGGTGGGGGAGATCATCAGCTTGCCCCCTCGCATCTAAAGGAGAACATCAGCATAGAATGACAGCTCAGCTCAGTCTCCTGACGTCTCACGTATCCTGGATCGTTTCAGCCTTTGATGGCAAAAATCCATAATAGGGAAGCTTTCCAGGAATAAATTATGAATATTTTATATCAAAACAACACGTGAATCGTTGTGGTTTTCCCACAAGCGACACAGTGAACTATGCGTGTGTTGTAAAAAAGTTTCTCCAGCCCTCAGACAGCCACTGCCTATATTTTAAAAGTTGACTTTCAGCAATCTCACAGCCATCTCCGGGTTTCACACATGAGGGGAGAGGACGACAGGGACGCCAGGGATCCAGACATTTTCCAGTCCACAGCATAACAACATGTCTGCCTTGAATTATAGTCTTTTGAAACTATTGTCAGTCTAAATGAGTATCTCTCCCTTTTGTAAAACACATTCCTCCTTGACTTGGAATGCCACATCGTACATGAGGTTCAAGGTAAGAAAAATAAGACAAATCCTTTTTTTCTGTTTTGTTCAAAGTGACATTAGCTTTTGCTTTGTGCTTACTATCAGTTAAAATACATTTCTGCCTTTTGTTCTGCTACAGTAAAAGCAGCAGAAATCATAGTTTGTAAATAATTTGAATTTTTTTATTATTATTAGTCAGGAGGTGCAGAAATGTGCAGGTCTGAGGCTCTCAGAGACAAACTGCAAACTTAACCTTTTGAATGTCACCATTAGATAGTTTATTGGGTTTTGCTGCATCACTACAATGTCTAATTTTATGCTTTTTCTTTTACAAAAATAGTGCAAATCCAAACTATGCCTGGTCTTAATATTAGTATTTTTTTAATAGAACAATTTCATTTAGAGAAAAAAATTTGAAATAAGCTCCACAGCCAAGCTAAGATCAAAACTGGTTTGGATTTACTAATAATTACATTCCCTAACAAAAGTCTTCACATCCCTTAAACTTTTCACATGACCTCAAAACTCAATGTATTTTATTGGATTTTATTTAATAGAACATTACAGTAATGCATACCGTAACTGTCAATGGTTACCATTGGTCTCCATTGGTTACCACTGTTACCAAGGGTAATTAGTGCCAAATATAAATGTTGGTATTTATAATTTAGCCAACACGTGAGTTCAGGCACTAAGGAACTAAGTTAACAATATGCTAAATTCCACTTTTTCAATTCAAAACAGCCTGACCTCTAAAAGGGATTAGAAATGAATAACATATTCTATTAAAGACTACAGGAACTGAAAATAGCGTTTCAGAGGTTTTCCCTTCTCCAGCTCGGTTGTAATGTAGGAGGCTCAGATAGAGTCAGCAAGTTGAAAACTAAAGTCCAATTTATTAAGGCCAAATTACAGTGCTGGTCCATCACCATGCTTCCTTAAGGGAAACACAGGAAAAGGTGCCAGACAGAAATTTCTTGTTCCTTTTCTAGGCCTCTATCCAAGCTATGCCCTAAAGAGGGCGTTCCCTTATGCTCACTGTGATGCGGTCGTCTTTGCTGCTGACGCGGGCGTTGTTGCGTTTCCAGAAGACGGAGGGCTCGGGGTGACCCCGCGGGGGCATGCACTCCAACACGGCGGGCTCTCCGGCCGCCACCACCACGTCGCTCGGGGCCTGACGGAAGTCATCTCTCAGGACTGAGGGAGAAAACAACACGCAAACGCAAAAGTCGATTAGCTTGAAAGGCTCTGTGGGCCTGATGTACTAAAACACACAGACGGGGAACCAGCAGGGCAAACACACAACCAGCTTCATCAAAGCATCATCGGTCTGTTTGTCTTGGAAGTAGCTGCCACCTTTTTTCTTTTTCAGGCTTGATCAGTCTTCCTGTTTAGGAGTAAGAAAGTTCATTATTGCTCATCCCTGACTGCTCAAATCCCACCCCCACCTTCAACATCCCTCATGTTCCCCCCCACTCCCACGTCCTGGTTTTCCTCTTCTTCTGCTGTCAGGACAGACTGAATAATGCACATCTTTCAGTCCAACATGAAGCAAACAAATAATAATGGCGCATTTATAATTTAGCCAACACGTGAGCGAGTAGAAACATTGCCCCAGCGCTGAAGAAGAGATTTAATTCGCTCTCCTGCGGCGGCTGGAGTCAGCAGTGAGCGAGAAAGCCGATCCCCCTGAAGTCGGAGCAACCCCACGGATGAGGACAGGATGAGAGGTTTGACACGGCGACCTCCGATATCCTCTAATCTTTTCCTGTGATTGACAGATGAAAGCCTCGGCTTGAACCGTGAACCGAGCCTTCGAGAGAGAGAGAGAGAGAGACAGACAGAGGCTCCTGTACAAATGGAAACTCCTGCTTTTAAGGCGCTGACAGCCTTACACTTACAAACACAAACAGGCAGTCGCAGACGGCCAGTTCTCCTCGTCCTGTCGGACCGCAGCAGGGTTCTTTATTCTCTCCATTTCTGTTTTTTTTTTCAAAACAAAGTGTTTTATTTCAGCCTAATCAATCAATGCAGCTTCCTTTTACACGCTCATTAATAATTTACCCATCTCTCGCTGATACAGAGATAAAAGAGCCTCTGCTTTTTCACCAATGTGCAATCTGTGTCAAAACACTAAATGTTGATCCCTGTACAGCCCTTTCAGTCAGCTGATCAAAGTATCTGCTGCGGTGAGCCGAGTCACACGTTCCACTTATTCAGCTCTTAAAACCGTCTGAAGACTTAAGTGACTGTAAGGGAGATTTTCCCCCCCCCAGCACAGGTGGAACCGCATGTGGAAGAAGAAAAGTGACTTCCTGCTGGCTGCGCAAATGAAGCCACGAGTTTCTCAACTTTAACCTTTGGGAAGAGAAAGACCCCGTTCGGCGTCCTGACACATTCCTATTATTCCGTGGCTTTTTAATGAAACCCTTTCAATTTTGCTTTCTGTGAAACACAATGACACGAGGAGAGATATGGGAAATTAATGAATGAATAAAATTACATCGCTTCCCGACACTCTAATGTGGCATTAGGAGAGAAAAGTTGGCCTTTCATGTTTTCAAGATGAGTCGCTGCCGGGAGCATGGATTTTTTTTTTTTTATCAGCTGCTTCACACACCTCTAGATAATTTCTTATTCATATTATTATTATTTTGGGAGAAAAAAACTGGAGGCTCACACAGGCTTTCTTTTTTAGCTGTATTTTTATGGAGCTACAACAGTGACAGCTTCTGCTGCTGTTGGGAAAAAAACTAAGATTTGGCATTGAGAAATCAGACATTGGAAGTAAAAACATGGTCACTGAAATAAAGAAACAAACCCATTGAAGAACTTATGATGATATGCTCCGGCTTTTTTTGTGTGTGTGTGTGACAATGTCACTGCAGGTGCTCAAGTGGGAAGAAAAACACACACCTTGTGCAGCACATAGCTAGTGATGTGAGATTTACTTCAAGCAAAATAACAAAAATGGGGGACAGTGGAAAAATAAGATATTGAATTCTGAAATTTCTATCTTGGGCCAAGCACTATAAACTGTAAAAAAGACTAAATAAAATTTTAGAAGGGCACATCAATGGACCACCAGGCTCCTTCATGGATCCTCCAGTTTTCCACTCGTTCTACCTGAAGTCCCCTGGTGGTTTATCACTCCTCAAACTCTTGAAAGGCTCATGTTTTTATGATTATTATCATTATTAATTTCATAAACTGACCAATTATTGACTTTGTGACAATTGCTGTAGGTTTTTCAATGGCACCATTTTGTTTTTCAGTGCTTGACTTTGCTGTGTTTTATTTTTTAATGTTAAATGTCTTTTTTGTAAGCTGTCACTGTTTTAACTCCAGATATTTAAACCTTGTGAGCATAACTTTAATACCACAGAAGTGTAGTTTCTCTTATTCAAACTTAAAGATTGTAAATATTCAAAATTAGCACAGAAACTAGAGGTGTAACAATAAATTGGTCAGAAAATAAATCTGTCCCAGTTTCCTTAAGTGGGACCAATGTGAAGTTGATATTAAAACTCTAAACATCAACCACTGTCCTCTTCAGCTGTTCTGTGAGAAGAGTCAGACCGGCCCACCATGCCATGTCTGCACGTTTACAGTAAACAATGTTTTCCCCTCTGTTGCTAACTCAGTGACTTTCTCAATATATTAAAAAAATCAGTACCGGCCAAAATCAGAATCGGCAGATTGGTAATGCACAAACGTCCAGACCCTGCTGAAACACTAACAGTGACTCAAACAACTAAACTGATCACGTCCTCTGGTTTATGTCTTGACTTTGTGATGGAGTTGCTCCACCCAGTGCAGGTACAGCAGGTCTGTCTCGGCTGGAAATGCCTTCCAGGCGGTTTAGGAGCAGGTTAAGGGGATATATTCATCCCAAACCAGGCCTTTTATCTGGTTGAGGACTTGCACAAACAGGCTTTATGGCAGAGGCGTGAACTCAAATTTTACACTTTCACACCGATGACTCATGACTTCACTTGGACCCGAACCCTTTGACCTGAAACAACGTGATATCTTACACAAAACAAAAGCGTGTTTCGTAGAAAAAGCGTCGATTGCACAGTAACGATGAAACGGTACCAGGCACAAGATCCAGCCATTTGCCAATATTTCCGCCTCCCGTTGCCACACCGAGCACCACAGCGAGCACACTTCATCTACCGTGCTGTTCGGCTTCCTTTTCTTCTGCATCCTACAATGACAGCAAAGACTCCGGAGGTGGTAGAGAGGTCCTGTCATCCGGCACTATCAAAGAGGTGTGCGTGCCGGATGCTCGGCAGCATAACTCGGCAATTTCTGGCAATTTCAGTGAGATTTGAAATCCAAAAGGAAGCAAGTTGATTTATTTTATGGGTTTTTCTTTTTGGGGGGGGGGGGTTAGTACAAGCCTGGAGACTATGACAAGTGCTGCCAGTGGCTGTGTTGACGTTACGGACAGGTTTTGTCCAGAGCTGCCAGAAATGCGTGGCCACTTTGTTGAGTGATGGACTCAGAGAAAAATGGTTTAAAATAGAGAACAACTGTGTTGTCCTCCTTAAAATCTGAACTCAAGGGTTTTGCCTAAGAAAAATAATGGCAACGAAACAAAATGGAGAGAAAAAAATTATACTTTGATATCCCCATTTGTGTTATGTGTGAGTGACCAGCACATAGCATGTTGTTACATATGGATTAATCAATATAGAACAAATACAATGCTTGCAGTGCTTGATACAGTTTTCTACTAAATTTTCATAATACCCAAATCTAGAGAAAAAAAAATAGAAATAAATTTGCTTGCACAGACTAAAAAAGAAATAAATTTGACTTGACAAACTCAGCTGGGGATTTTCATGCCTTCAGTTGAAACTTGCATGGAAAGTTTCTTTTTCTCTTTTTCAACAGTAAAAAAAAATAAAAAAATCGAAATGATAGAATAAACCTTGTAACTTCAAGTTGTTCCAAAAAAACGTTCATGACATCTTGTCAATTCATGACAAATGACAAGATGAAAAGCCTGGGTCACATGAAGCGACAGTCACGTACCAATGGACAACGTTTTGTACGGTGAAATATAAAAAAACATGAATTCTGACTTTATGAAAACAGTAGAAAGCTTGGTCCTGTTTTAAAACACATTCAGAGCCAGAACACCGGGAATGCCATTCTTTTTATGCCACCAAAAATCTAAAAGAAGTTTTTTAAAAGCAGATACAAAATAAGAACACTCTCAAGGTCACATGCTTTGACCGAATGAATTCAACTGGGAAATTGTTCAAAAATATCTCAGAGTTTACAGTTCTACGTTAATTATTGGTTTTAGTGCAAATGGCATGTACACACAGTATCAGTGCCAAAATTATTCTATTAAAACATCATTGCAGGAGCTGCAGACGTTTTGCGGATGCAGTCAGAAGGGGTCAGATCTGAGAACTTCCTCAGGAATAATCAGCAATAAATATTCAAAAACTGGAGGAAATTTTCCTCCGGAATGAAGATCAGTCGACATTTACCTTATTGACTCGGCTTTTTTCAGTCCCACCCTAATTTATCTGAACTTTATTGACAGCATTAGGAGCTTATCCTCTTTATTCAGAGGGAAAATTTGATTTTTCCCTGCTTTTTTAAACTTTTTTTTATTTAAAAGCTGTGACATTTGATAAACAAAAGTGACATGCCTCATCAAAATGGAAATTTGTAACCTGTTCGACATCATTAAATTTCTCATTAACCTCTAGGGAGAGTGAATTATTATTCATAGTCAAATAACTTGTCTAAGCGCAGGTGATTATGTGCCTGAGGTTCAATCTGAAGGGTTGTCATGTGCAAACATCTGCCACAGAGAAGAAGACCGAAAACTTATCCTCACCTCACAGGCCAGTCTGGAAATCTTCACAGAAGAAAGAAAAAAAAAGAGAGCAAATATGGCTGCACCACAACTAGTGGAGGAATTTGTTGGATTTCTATTTCTTCTTGGCAGGTTTGCTGTTCTGTAGCTCAGCGTGTCTTATTAGCTTTAGCTTCCATGTTGCTCTTCTCTTTTCTGCTATTTCCTGTTTCTGTTCATTAGCTTCTATCAGTTGTTATTACTGGTAATCAGTTATGAACGTTGCTCTGGTTAGCATTATGCTATCCTCTTTATTCGAAAGGAAAATTGCGCTATGCTAACCAGAACAACTTGAGATTCCTATGTTGCTCTGGTTAGCTTTATGCTAATGCTGCTCTTGATAAATGCTCCTAGGACTTTTTTTTAATTTCACACTGCTGTTGTAATGTCAACATTTGACTGATATCACAATATTTGCTGGCCATTCTGATGGAGTGTTGTACAAGGAGGAGCTAAACATCTGTAAGATTTTGCTGAGTGTATGATTTTAAGATAAAAACTGTTTGTTTGTTGCAGTGTGGTTTCAACACAACCTGATTGAGTCCTTCTGATTCATGGGTAAATTTTAATCAATTGTATGCTTGTAATTGTGAATATTTGATCCAATACAACAGTGTTTTAGTTTTTTTTAGGTACAATGGCTGACATAAAATGCTTAAATACAGTTCAGTTTGTAAGTTACTGAAAAAACTTTTCACTTTTATTTATTTATTTATTTATTTATTTATTTATTTATTTATTTATTTATTTATTTATGTATTTAATCTATTAGGACATCAATCCTACCAAGATTTGTTTTTCCCCCTTCTACAGCTACAGCCTTTGAAGAATGTCTCTATCAGCTGTGCATTTCTAAGTTTGGACTTTGACTGGACCATATTAACACATGGATATGCTCAGAACTAAAGCTTTACATTGCAACTCTGGCTGAATATTTGGAGTCCACTTCCTGGAAGATGAACCACAGCACTAGTAACATTGCAGCCTCTAACAAGTTTTCATCCATCAATCTCATCAACTCTGCTGCAAAAAGTCATTCCTACAACATGATGCTGCCTCCGCCGTGCTTTTTGTTGGGGATGATGACATGCAATGTTAGTTCTTTGCAACAAAAAGGGTTTTAGTTTTGTTCTCATCTGTCCAGAGCAACTCCTTCCAAAGGTTTCCTGTTTCTTTTGTGATAAACTTGCAATTGTTTTGCACACTTCATTACTTAGTGTGCAAAAAATTACTAGGTTACTATAGATTACTATATTAAGCTTTAGTAACCTCGAGTGATGTTTGTGAATGGAGCATGGCCGACTTTGGAGAACCTCTGCAGCAGGGGTGCCCAAAGTGGGTCCTTGAGGGTCGACATCCAGGATGTTTTAGTTCTCTCAGTAAGACATGCAGGATGCCGGCTCTCAAGGACCCACTTTGGGCACCACTGGTCTACAGGAATAACTGGGTCTCCAAGGCACTGGACTCACAGAACCAGATGAACAAACTGCATTTCTACATGCAGCCACCTCAGCTTTTTATCCCCCGAGTCTCTGGGCTCCAGCCCTCTGAAAAGTGGGATATCCGAGTGCTGAAAGACGAGCTCGGGAACGGAGTTAAAGCCTGACATCGCGAGCCTCCAAAATGTCTTTGAAGTCTAGTTAAAGATAATGTGATCCTCTCTCCTGCTGCGGCTTTACATTCTGCCACCCCGGTCAGAGCTTCCCAGGGATGTTTGTGTGTGATCATGACTCGGCCGCCGAATCGATCCATCTCCTCGGAAACAGTAGAGAAAACAAACCACCCCCCTTCCCTGCTTCCCGAGGGGCCACTGTCCGCAGTATCTTCACAGACATAATGCGACTGGGTTTGCGGAGTAATCTCCTCTTGCTCTGCTCCATCCACGCTGGGCTCAGACACACAGCGCAGCTTCCTCAGGGCAAGCGAAGCCTAACCCTCCCCACCTGCCTCTGAACGGGCAAACCTTCACACCCCCTGTGAGCTTAAACAATGGCAAAGCTATAAATGAGTCCCGTCCTTATTCCTGCTGTACTGGGAACGGCTGCTCACCGTGGCGACTTTAATATTTCAGGGATATACAGATTAGGAGATTTAATCTCCCGCAGAATATTCATCACTTGATTTCTAAGTGATATTTATTCCTATTATTTGGTGTTTAGCGCAACAGAAGGGCCATCTGTTGGCGTTTCAACAAAAAAGAGCATTACAGAGGAAAACTGATTAAAGGACAAGGTAATGTCATTGCACCCTCTTTGGGAGATTTTGTAACACGACTTTTGGCTTTTATGTCAAAGTGATGACTGAAACATTAGAAAGGCAAGTAATTAGGAAATGTAAATGAAATCAAAGAGCTTCAATGCAAAACACAAGCCAGACTATGAATTTGTGCAGCGGCTTGTCACAATAAATCAATTAATTGCATGATGAATTAAAACAAACTCAACTATTTTCATTTGCATGATTTATCATTTTTCTTTTCTTTTCTTTTTTTTTTTTTTAACCAAAAACTGGAGGACAGACTTTAGTTTTTTGGTTTGGTTCCAACTAGGCCCTTATTTTGAAGGACAGTTTTGCTTACAGAGATTTCATAATTTATTTTATTGGTCGTTTCTGTATTTATTCTGGATATTTTAGATGTCTTTCAGTTCCAGTTTTCAAGGTTAACTTGAATTTAAAGTCTATTGATATTTGAGAATGTGTTCTTTTATTATTATTATTATTATTATTATTATTATTATTATTATTATTATTATTATTATTATTATGTCACTACCATTATACTACTTGAAAATGATCTGAAAATAACAACAACATTATCTTTTATTGCACTAACGTCAAGGACAGTTTTTCGACCAGACGTTTGAATATGTTTTTTGGAGAAGTAGAAACGTAACAATGTTTTAACCTTCTGTAAATATGTTTTTTAAGCTTCCTGAAAGCGACTTACACAAAGCTCAAGCATGGAGTGAACAGCTGCTGGAAACTGAACAATCTCTCACTGCTTTGTTTCCTTTATTCACGGCTGAGATTTGGTTGACCGCTGCACACACTGCATGAAGTTACACTGTTACATCTAAACACCTGTGTAAACTGATATTCATTCTCATCTTTATTTTTCTTTCCATCCATTCTACATGCAAACCTGGTAAAGAGGAAGTTCTCGTCCTTTGAATGCCAAGCTTTGACATGTCAGGAAATTGCTCTGGTCATTGCCAGATTCCAACTCTAAGTGGATGAGTTGGTTGCTTGCTTGGTCTTTTATATATTTGAGACACATTTAGGGTGTTTTCACACCTGATAGTCTTGTAGATTCACAATTGTAACACGTGTTACATTTTCAGCTGAAGCAGTTTGGTTTCACACTGCCCTGTGTCAAATAATCCAAACCAATTGAAAACCTTGTTCCTCCTTTGGCCTGTGGTGGCGCTGAGAACCTTCAAATAAGACATTAGCACAACTTCGTATTTCAAAAATAAGAACAAAAATGGAGTAGCATCAGAGCTTAGCAGTTGTAGGATTGCACAACCCATTTCCTCCACTAGCGTTAGGCTCTTGTGTTTGTTTTGGCTGTATTTACCCAGAATGCCCTGTGCTGCAGCCTTCTTCCTGCTTTTGGAACGGTCTTCATTCCACTTGCATCCTTGTAGTAAACTCACTCTTTAATAATCTTAGAACCTGGTGTTTCTCTAAAAAAAATGTTTTCAAATTCAGAATCTAGTTTTTGAAAAAGATTGGACTTTCTTGTTTCACCAAAGTACTTGACAACTCCATCCCAGCACAAACACCAATCATAAAGCGCCCCACCGCATGTGGACACATTGTAATAAATCGTGATGTGATTTTGATGATGAAGCAATATTCAAGCCAATGGAGGAACGGATATTTTTGCAAACGACTTCACCTAAAAATAACATGTAAATAAACACAAACTAGTTCACAGTGGAGCTGTATTTGGCCCAGAATGTTTAGGTTGTGAAACAGGAACATGAACTACTTCAGTTTTGATCTCTTTGAGCTGAACTGAACTGCGTTTGTGAACAACACCCAACAGGGTCGGCTACGGTGCATGCGTCGCAGATTCTGGAAACTGTTAGCTGCCATTGTTCTTTTACTTTATGAGTTGTAAACCGGTTAGACGGTCGGCCTAATCCCATTGTTATGACGCTGCACCGTCGTAGCTAATGGAGGCATCGTCCGCAGAGGAGAGGGATTGCTTTAATCCACCCATTGTCTGATTGCGCTGATGGGGAATGTGAAACCACTCTAGGGGAAAAAAACTCGCCTCCAGTAGACGGTCCCGGTCATAAGTAGCTCAGTTTTTAAAACCGGGATCATGTTTTAATTAGAAGCAGACGGAGGCGGCAGCAGCAGCGCAATGTGAACAAACACTGATTGGTTTCAGACGAACTACAGCAGCAGGGTTTCGCTTCTGAGAAAGGAATCGCTTAGGTGCAATCCCATCCGACGAGAAGGATATGGACCTGCAGATTCTCTTTAAAGAGGAGAAAACAATGCAGGAAAAGACAGAAAATCCCCCACACAGAACTTTGCCTCCTTCGTAATCCCTCATCAGGAGTAAGAGGAACATCTGGCTCTAAAGCCTTTTAAGCAACTTTTATTTTTCATTTGCCCTACTTTATTTTTTTATCCTTCAACACCATGTGACCGTCTGCTACACGGACGGGGATATTCACATTCAGGATTCTGAAACAGGCAGGTTCATTATTATACTTTATTTTTTTCTTTTTACACCCCTCTCTCTCCTTCCCAGTTGGAAAATCCCGGGAAAACGATGGAAACGGATCTCTAGTCTGCTCCCACTGCCTCATTATTCCACTTCCACAACAAGTCAGGCAACTCAGCCGGTTACTGGCGGCTTACATTGAAATTCAAGGACAAAAAAGAAAGAGAAAATAAAGAAAAAAACAGAATGACGACTGCTACTGGCATTTCTCGACAATGCAAAACCTCGTTACTATGGCAAGCTATGGAGAAACAAAGGCTGCAAAAAGTAAAACTGATTTGAAGCATTAGAAAGAATCATTTAACCTTTGAATTTACTTGAATTTTGAAAGTAACAAGGGAAAAAAACACAAATCCATTCAGCAACTTGAATTCTTGTAGATATACTTGAAATTCAGGAGTAAAAGAGACAATTTCTCGCCTCTTCAGAACGCTGAGATTTCTGAAGATTTGACATTTTTGGCAAATAATCCATTTTAACTGTTTTTATTCTTTTGGCCAAACAAGGAGAAGTTTGAAAGTAGTAAGTAAAAACACAATTTATATCCTTTTCTGAACTGCAATACAAACTGTTAGAAGAAATCCTGCCAGCTGTGTGTTTTAATGGAGTTAAACGACCATTCCTTTGTATGTCGGCTTTTTCCACGTACTTCAAGTCCAACTCTGAGAACAAAACCAATCAAATTAAGCAATGGACAAATGTAAGCTCCTCAGGTTGCTCATTATAATCTGAAAATATGAAATCATTTTTGATGTTTGCGAGGAGATTTATCCAATGAAAGGTACAAAAGATTGGGTTCAAACATCATTCGTTTCTCCCCCGAAGCTTCCGGAACAACTTTCAGAAAAGGAGATTACAGGTGGGTGGAATAATGCGTTCACAGAGAAAACATGAGAGAAACCTGACAGATGCACGCAGCAGTCAGACAAAAAAAAAACGTTGTTTCTCCTCTTTTTTATCAATGCAGTCGTATTGAAAATATTTAACATCACCTTTCGAAAAGCTTCTTTCAGGGATAATTTATTCAGACTAACAAGGACGAGCTAAAGGATTGACAGAAAAGCAGAGATTATTTTTTTTGAGACAGTTGGTGGATTTGTATAAAAAAAAATATTTTTTTTTTACAAAACAAACAAATAGCTGTTTAATGGGAGTTCAGATTTGAACAAAACCCAAGAGATTTCTGTAGATTTTAATTTCATAAAACAGTTTTAGTGTAACACTGCATAACATTAGAGATTTGTCTACTTTCTCAATAATTGGGGTGGGGGAGGTAAAAACTGTAACCGTGTGTGGTCTGTCCTGGTTGTGATGGAAGTTAAACAGGATTTTAAAACAAACATGAACACAAGACGTCCCATTGTTGTTGATGGACTGAAGGCCTGTCTTATCTCAGTCTTGCTCCAATTTTCAGGCCTCGAACAGAAAAAAACGCTGATTATTCTCTTTGCGAAGTCCTTCACAAACACTATTGCCACGTCATAAAAAATGTAGAAAACCCCAGATGACGATGCCATGACTCTTTGAAGCACTCAAAAAACTTAATTTGCAGCATTTGGGATGAACAGAGTCTTGCCTGTGGGTGAATATTTTTTTCCAACACTTCAGACACTCGGCTGCTGCCTGGTGTGACATCATGAAAAGTTAAATAAATCACCAAAAATGATCAGGAAGAGAATTTTGAACTTCCACATCCTGGGTTCATCCTGTGCTACACTTTCCAGATCACACAGTAATATTTTATTTTCTGTTTTAAAATGATCATATCCATCATATCACTCAAGGAAGGACAAGGATTCTGTGTGCCAGGGATAAATAGGTTTGTTATGAGCCCCAAAACAAAAGTATAAGACCATACTTTTAATACTGTTAATTTGGATGCCGGCTGGAGCTGGAAGAGTCGGCCCAAGGTATGAGTCGGCCCAACTGACCTCCAGATATATGCTTGAATTTAAACACAGAGCATATATCTAAAAATTTAACAGTGGTTTATTGAGAATGAGAATACTATTAAATTTGGCTTCATGGTTTCAGCAGAGATATATTAGGACGACTTTAAATATTTTAACATTTAAGATAAAACTTAAAGGAAATGGCAAGTTTACTTTGTAAAGGTATAAAAGTTAATCTTTGCGTAATTGCTATGTTGCCATAGCTACAATTTGATGCTATGAGTTTAGTCTTTGTATTTGTTCACAAATGCATCTCAGAAAATAATAACCAATAATCAGCGATTGATTTACAGCAGTCTTTGACAAACTCTGGTGCCCCCTACCGGTCTGCAGGGTACTGCCACGTGCCATGACGTGAGCTCAAAGTGCTATGCTGTAGTTAGCTTATCAAAAACTGTTTAAAAATAATAATGGGTAAGTGGCTTAAAACTGGGTCACTAGAAAGAAAAGTTCAAGATACCAAAGAAAAGAAAAACAACTCCAGGAATATTATATGATCAGAGGAAGTCAAGTTATACCTGCTGAGTGGTTTGATGTGATGTTCTCAAGCGATTTGATTCTTTTGAACAGTTTGAAGTTGTGAACGAGTCTACTTGGTGAGAACTGTGCTTTGTTTTTGTTTTTTTACGACTTTGCTAGCTTACAATGCTCTTTTCACACGTCAGCAGCTGTTATTTTCGTTTAATTAAAATTGGATTTAGAAAAACACAATAGATAAATAGAACTTATAGAAATGGGTAGATAATTTTTATATTTAATAGTGCAAGAAGAGGATTTTAGTTTCTGCCAAAGCATGTCATTTGTTTTTCTTTAATTGTGCTTCTAAATCACAATTAGCAATAAATGTTATTAACACTCAGTAGTAAAGAACAGCTTATTTTTGAATTTCCTTGTATTTGACGTAATTGGAAATCTTAGAAGCTACACTTTCAGAATCTGTAAATAATTCAAGTAGACTTGATTGTGGTTTTGTCATGGTCAGTCAGTTTCAAAACAGCACCATCTTTCCCATTAATATGAACAACTCACTTAATAAGTGCATGAAGAGAAAATTGTTTTCATTTCAGCCTGTACATATCAAGATGTTGTGTCGTGGGGGTAATTTCAAGCAAGGTGGTCCATAAGTGTTTGTTAAATGGGTTAAGTGGTCTGAAAAAGTTGGAGAAACACTTTAAAGCTTCGCCAAGTCAGCTTCAAACCCAGGAGGCAACAGGGCCAACTGTGCCTCTCTGCAGCCCCTCATTTACAAACACACAGATGATAAAATGGAAATTACTTTCAAAAAAAGGAAAAGCGCCATAAATTGGATAGAATAAAGATAAATTTAAAAGCAAGATACTGACGGGAACAGAGTTTTCTTCCAACCTGAACCACAAAGCTTTCCAATTTGATTGTTTTTCTGTGCAGCCAAAAAGCACATAAGTGCTTCCAGTCCCCACCCACAGGTTGCCCCTCATCCTGCACACTTCACATTGTGATGATGTAATGAATAGGAAACTCTCTTTTGGAAACTCTAGGGGTGGTTTTAAATTTATGAGACCTCCACAAGTTAAAAAATTCATTACCCAAAGAGCAAACACCCACCATTTCCTCAGTTACAGCCACTTAAAATGATGCTGGGTGGGGAAAGTACCTTCTTCACTGCATAACACTTTTTTTTACCGCCAGGAGAGCAGCCATTTGATGTGAGGTGATAATATCCCATTCCTCTGTCTATATTGTCTTGTTTTATGGAACTAAATAAGCTTTTTGGACTTTATACAGCTTTGTGAACTACTCCATCACTAACCAGGAACGATGCTGTGGAGGTCATGTTAGTTGTTAGGTCATTTCTTACACAGGCAAATATACATGGACTCTTTCATACAACGGCTAGCTTAGAAAGACTGGGTATATGGTAACATCATTAAGTTCTCAATACAGCCACAAAATGTTACATTACAAAATACAACACATAATTTGGAAGTCGAAGGGAAAATAATACACAGATTCAAAACTTTCAAAAGTGCATCTATTTACATTTAGTTCCATTGTTTGCACAACCACCGTTAGCTTCAGTATGTGGCTAGCATCGTTTTACATATATTGATATTATTTTCCGATCTTATTTACAAAAGAGGCCGAATGGATGAAGAGTGTCTGTGAAGAGAGAGTGTGGCTATGGTTTTTCAATTGGACTTAGAGCTAGACTTTGACTAGGACATTCAAACACATGATTTTGCCCTGACTGCAGCTCCATGGTCCAGATGGAAGGTGAAACTCTACCCAAAATGTCAAGTTTTTGTCTAGCTTCTAACAAATATTATTCCTCCTCAGCTCCATCCAAGTTTCCATCCAACTCTGACCACGTTGCCACTACAATTTTTCGCTTCGCATATAGAGGAACCACAGTGGCAATTTTCTCCCCACAAGAATAATTTTGAATGTAGGGTGAAATGTTTCTGATGTGAACAGAGGATTTGCTTCCATGTTGTTGTGTCTCCCTTAAACAACTTGTGGCAAACGGTTTCGTCCGTTTGCACCGAAAGCCAGATTATTTTGGTCACCATGAAAAGGGCCAGGTTCATGGAGAGCATGTCTTGTCAACAAATTCTCCGATCTGAATCGTAGATCTCTGCAGATCTTCCAGAGTAACCGTTGGCCTGTCGATCGTTGCTCTCCTGTCACTTTAAATGGACGGCCCTCAGTTGGCAGGCCTGCGGTCGCTCCAAAGTCTTTCTGTTTTTGGATAATGAACTGAAGAAAGTTTGGGAGACTATCCACTCTCCCTGACAGCTCCATCCTGTTTCTTGGTCTTCATAGTAACTATTTGTTCTAAAATGTTCTCTGGCAAACTTTCACAGAACAGATATATTTCTAAAGACATCAAATTACACAGAAGAGGACTTCATTTGTTTAATTAGGGCCACATGTGGCTCTTTGGACCTTTCTCAATGGCTCCTAATAACTTTGACTAAAATCAGTATCAACTGATGGCATTAAATATAGATAAAAAATGGGATGTTTTCAGTTTTGCCAAGGAATACATTCATTGAATTTCCTCAACTCATTCACAATAAAAGTACTATAGACTAATAGTACACTCCAAAAAAAATCTTACCAAGTATTTTTGGTCTAGTTTCCAGTGGAAACAAGGTAGTGCACTTGAAATAAGACAAAACTAACTCAGAAGTAACTTATCCTTAATATTGGTGATAAAACATTTGTTCCAGTGGCAGACTATTTCACTTATAACAAGAAATATTTCCCATGTTTTAAGTTAAATAATCTGCTAATAAAACTGGTATATTTTCATCAATATTAAGGAAGTGTTGACTTAAAACAAGCTCATATATCTTGCTGAAAAGTTAATTAATGCTGTAAGTTAGTTTTATCTTATTTCTGTCAGGATCTGTGTTTTTCTGTGTTTATTTTTGAGTTTTCTGTGTAGTCCTGTTCCCTGTGAGTCCTGTTTCTGCGTCTTCCCCGTTAATTGTTTCCTAGGTGTGTCTAGTTTTCTTGATTACCCCGTGTGTATTTAGTCTCCCCGGTTGTCTGTGTTCTTCTTCGTTGGGTCCTTGCCAGTGATGCTAGCCAGTAGAACTGTTAAAGTCCTGGTTAGCTTAGCTGTAGTTGTTGTCTGTGTCGGCTCGCCAGTTGAACTGTTTTAAGTCCTGGCTAGCCAAGCTCGCGTTTCAGTCCGCTTTGTAATCAGTTGCTACCGGTATTAGCTCAGTGCTAGTCTTCTGCCTTGCTGCCTGTTTTGGACTGTAGAGCATCATTCTTAATAAATCATCATCACCATACCTGGGTCTCAGCGTCTCTCCTCACCACCTCACTTCATGACAATTTCAACTATAGTAAGATATTTTCAGGAGAAATTAAACCAAAAATACTTGGTAAGATTGTGTGTTTTTGAAGTGTACTGACTTATCAGTAGTGTTTTTGCGCTATTTTCTTATTTCTTTTCTTTGAATGGGTGAAAAGATTATTTTAAAAACATGACAATGGATACAGGACAATGTATCCATAAAATGGTGATTCTTTTCAGAATTTAAAAATTTCTAGTTGAGATTTATCTTTATTTAAACATCAGCCTTTTTTAAAAGGGTAATCTAAAACTTCGCAGCTCTAAATTACTTCCTCTTAGCTGGACTAATGGCAAAAATGGCTTCTGTATAGTAAACTTTGCAGACTCCTGAATTATGGGACATCTGAGAGCAACTGGTTTCACTGGATTTAACACAGATAAAAAGAATTGGATATTCGTACCGCAGCTCTCTATTTGTAAAAAGATTTCCTCTCCAAAGTTGTGCTCTACTTTGTTCAAGTCACACAAAATCGCACAAAAACTCGACAAAAATTCACGAGTACGTTTGCAAGGCACCACATGTGGGAAAGCTGGCTTTACTTTACATCTGCTGCAGCTAAACTCTTCTCCACATCCTCTTTTCCAACTGTGACAGACCTCCAATTTATTACCTTCAACAGACAAAGCAATGACAAGTTAAACAACAATGTTTTTGTTACCCTGCGGTGCGCCGGAATATCATTTCTGCCTGCCCTTGCATTACAAAAGAGTGCGCTCGGAAACTTAAAGGAAAACAGAGAAATCTTCTCGGCGTGAAGCCTCTGCAATCTGCGATCGCAAAACAACGCCCCGCGGTTCGGCGGAATAAGCCCCATTTCTGCAGTAATTAGACGAAAGGAGTCACGGAGCAGCGAAATGTGAGGCAGTGTAGAAAGTCTTAGTCATGCAGCCTCATGCATTATGCACCGTGCGCAAGCAAGAACGAATTACTCGTGCTGTTAAAAGCAGGTTAGCAATCTCCTGATCCCTCGTCTGAGCTGGAGCAGCTGAACAGATGCGTTGGTATTAATTACTGCTCAGTGGGAGTTTGCAGCTCTTCCTCCTCCCACCTGTTGTGTCTCAGACCCTGGCCTCACACGTTTCTGCTAGACCACCAGTTTAAAACCGGTCATTAACACCCACATTCACCCCTCGCACCCTCTCTTCCTCCCTCAGCTAATTGGGTCAGTTTTTACCCCACAGTCAGCACGACCTCACACTGAGGGAAAGAGGACAGTAGGACCACCAGCGCGCCGTCTTAGCATATGCCCCCAGATGAATGCAGGCGCAGAGATTAGAACAAAACAGGCACTTATTAATGCTGTTAGTCACTCGGCGCCTGCAGGTGAATCATCCCTTCTTCCATCTCAGTGTGTTGTAAGACGAAGAAGCAGTAGAAGGAAAAAAAAGAAGCTCAATTTCATCATCAACAAATTCAAAAAGGAGGCAATACGACAGTATCCGCATTATGTTGTGCTCCCAGAGCTGCACAGGCTTCTGGTTCCTGATATACATTATATCTCCGGAGCGAGTCTTTATTTTAGGACACAGCTGCTGATGAGGTCAGCCAGCCATAAAACACAGACACACACACACAGACACACACATTCACTGTGTGCCGGCAAGGAAAACCTCAGCACGGTGGAAGATAAGACTGGGCTCAAATTGCTGTTTTGTGTTTTTTTAACGAGGACAATTCGCCCTCGCTAATCTGTTTTGCTCCTTCCCCTAATCAACTCACTGACTAATCCATTCCCTTGTGCCAAGGAGCGCCGCGGTTCAGCCCGGGGCCGAGACACGCTGGCACAATTAGCGGGAGAGGGGAGACAATGGCACGTGCCCCGGCTCTTTCACCGACATATGAGGAAGCTCACACCAGACAGCTCAGAGACCGACGCAGTGGGAGCGGCAACGGCTGAGATACAGGAGCTTTAGCCCAGATTTCTGGAGGTCCGGAGACTTGAAGCTGTTCTCATGACTGTCAGTGTTCATTATAAGTGATTGTTTTCAGTTTTAATCATCAGAATCATAAGCTACAATAGAGCAAGTCCTGTCTAGAGTTCCTTTTGAAGCATAACTAATAAAGCATTGACCAACTTTATGTGTATTGATGATTTCAACAGCTCCTGACAATGTGATGTGCTTAAGATGGTTTATGTTTTCACGATGTAAAGCACTTTGAACTGCTGAGCTGCTGAAATGAGCTACGAAATAAACTGACTGATTGATTAGAACGGGCTCATTCTTGGCACAAGGAATTACTTTTTGAAAAAGTAATACTTTAAAAAACATCTTTGTTTTTCATCACACTGTTCAGATTTTTTTTTTACAGTTTTCTTGTAATTTTGACAGAGTGAGATTAAAACTGTACCACAATTAGCAAAGCAGTCAAGCAAGCAGCAGAACAGCTGCACATTAACAGCTTCGTTTTGTACAAAACTACTCTCAGTAGAGTGTTTTTATATCAAAATTATAATACAAATAAATAAATATGAACTGTATTAAATATAGCATTAATATATGCATCATCAATATATTGTAATTTTTTAGCAAGACTAAGAAAAATTGCTACTTATCTGTTTTATAGTGAAATAATTATGACAGTTCTCTACATATCAGCCAAGAATCTTTATGTAAGCACCTCCATGCCGTAACATTGTTATTTAAGGTTACCATGAAGACAGAGTACAGAACCATGACCATACCAAACTACATCCTTTCATCAGTTTCTACAACCTCCATTCAGTCTGTAAAGTAGCTGAAAACTCAAATCTGAGAGGCGGAAACGATTTATTCAGATGTTTTGTTTGCATTTAGCTAGCAATGCTACCTGCTCATTACCTTCAAACTGATTTTCTTTACTTGAAAGAAAAGCAAAAGCCTGTTCACCACAACCTGCAAAGTGTGATTGTGCCTGTTTTCATAATATTTAATGACTGCTAAAAGGGTGAATGCTAGAAAAAATAGTAAGATTGTCATAGGTAAGAGATCTTAAAAAGAAACTTGAATATGTCCTAAAATTAGTATCAGTAGGTCAAAGCTTTGCAAAAAAAAGCCTGAGGTGGAAAATTAACCAAATGATGACTGCAACTTTTATATTTTCTCAGGTAGCCGCAAGCAACATGTTTAGCAACTTTATATTAGCACAAACACATAAACAGATGCATGAGAAGTTATGTTTGTGTGCTTTTAAAGTTTTACTGGCTCTGCTTAAACTTTATTTTGTAACCACATTTGGCTGCAGAATGAGTAGCTGAAATGTGAACAAAATACCAGAATGTGTATTTGGACGTTACAATCAACACAGTCATGCTTTCCCAAAATACTTGGATAAATATAAGTCACCGAGTTGATATGAGCCAGAAACAACCACATCACAGGTTTGGGGTTCAGCTAAATGGAGTCTGGACAAAAGTTCAGTCTAGAAGACTCTCTAGTCACACCTGCCTCATCAGTCAGTGCCTCCCTCTCTGCAACCTGGACCTATCAGCGCCGGTCCAAGCCTCGCTCCAGCCAATCATCATTTGGGCTCCAGTTCAAAAGGACCTCCACCAATGGCCTCCTCTGCTCACCAGCTGCGATTGACCCACCTCCACCCCATCTCCACCTTCCCGGCTCTCAGGCCTCATCCTCCTCCGACTGCCACCACCAGTACAGGCCCCAGGGGTCTACATTCCCATGCTGCATCAGGAATGTTCATCGAGCTTATCAAAGTCCAGCTCGACGTCCCCGACCGGGGCCTGAACGCCAAAGAACTTTGTTTATTTTCACGTTCATTTTGTCATTAATTTTAATCGCTTTCTTTGTCTGTTTGAGTCTCTCCAGATTGAAATCACGTTTGAAGATTTCCACTCTCTGCTCCTAATTCCTTAGCTTTTCACATTATCAAGACAACCAGGTTTTGTCTGTGCTTTTAATGTATTTTATATCTAAACCTATATAGTCAAAAGCAAAAACTAACAAACAAATCCAATAAAATGCATTTAAATTCCATGACTTGCAAAAGAAAAAAAAAACTCACCTGCTATTTACTTTATATAGACAGGAGATATTATGTAAAATTGACTTTTTTTTGCTTTACATCATGTTTTACTGTTATATTACATCACAAAAAAACATTCCTGGAGTGTTGCTTTGATTCTTTCATGTGTGTTTGAGAAATCCTTTAATCTCCCATGGCAACCATTTACAGGTGTCTAAACCTTTGCTCCCAAAAAGCCCTGCCTGTTTCCACAAAGCTCCTCCTTAAAGCCCCAGTATCCAGCCGAGCCTCCACCTCACAGAGCACTTCTCCCCCTGCGCCTCCCCGACTCAACTCCCTCAGACTAGCAGCAGCAGCAATTAGCAAAACACCTGGTGTAAAAGAGTCTGTGATGACATGCTGAAGGCAAAGTGTCGGAAAGAGCAGGAGCTTCTTAAAGAGACAGAACCCCAATTTCGAGGTGTCGCTTTGCAAAGTCAAATGTCTTTAAGTTATGTTCGATATATACACATAGTCAATTTATCTCCACTTAGCCCCCAAACTGACAAAACACAGTTCCAACTTTAAGCTGACCATCATAAACAGAGCCTTACCAGCGACCTCCAGCGTTGCGTTGCGACTGATGGCCTCTCCCAGCGTGTTGCGGGCCACGCAGGTGTAGACGCCCTCGTCCGGTTTGCTCCTGCGTCCGTGAACGATGCGCAGGAAGAAGAGGGAGCCGCTGGGCAGCAGCATGCGGTGGGAGCGCGGGTCATCCCTGTCGGTCTCCACGCGCTCGCCGTCTTTGTACCACTCTATGCCGGGCGTGGGCCGGCCCTCCGCCTTGCAGTTGAGGGTGGCGGGCTCCCCCTTAGAGACGATCAAGTCGGAGGGGTCCTCCACTATCCGAGGAGCACTGTCTTCAAATCGTGCTCGGGACCCTGAGAGCGAAAGGAGAAGGTTAATGTGACTCGTCCAGATTTGAAAATGTGTCGGCTACTGCAGAATGATTCAACATGATGTGAGCTTTCTCCTTAAGATATGTCATCACATTAAGCAACTACGATTAATTGAAATGGCTCCTTTAAGGGCAATTTTGTTTACAAAGACATCATAATCCATTTTTTTTATGGTTTTGGTTGTGTGTCTTATTTATTTCCGTTGTATCTGTTGTTTTTGGTTGTTGTGTTTTATTTGGTTAAGACAAATGAGGGCTAAGTGGTCTTTACAAAAAATGATTCGTTTTTGAGAGGGTGAATTTGCAATATAATACTAATATCAATTTGTCATTTGATAATGGTCTCTGAATGAAACTTATGAAAAGCCAATTTGTCACACTGAAAATCTGCTTTTCTAGGGGACTTTGGGCAAACAAAAGTTCATTATTTTAGAGGGAAAAACTATTATTCGAAAAACATAAGCGAGACTTTCATTTTTATCCAGCTCCTTTTCACTGTCACAACTCTAAATAAATTCTACTGCAACGAATTGCCTTTACAAATCATTAGGTGATTAGTACATAGTTTGTGTGCTGAAAAAAAACACTGCTCATTATCCTAAGTGCCTAGTGTAATTGTCATCAGAAAACATGGTGGTGGCAGGATCATGCAGTGGAGATGCTTTCTGTAACAGAGGCATGAAAGCCGATCAGGAACCTGTTAGAGTGGAGGAATCAAACTCCAGACTGAGGTCAAAATTTACCTTCCAGCATAAAGACAGGAAACATGGTTCAGATCAATGCAGAACGATCCAATCAGTGTTGAGACTTAAATCCAGATCATGTGTTACACTCTGTATCAAACTTAAACTTTCCATAGACCAAAAATATGTGGATGTGCAAAGTTTGTAGATACGTACTCAGTTACCTGTAAAGTTTTGTTTTTCTTGTTTTGTTTTTTTGAATTTCTGTTTCCACAAAAAATATGCACAACTTTATGTAACTGTATCTCAGAAAATCTCTATGAAATATGGTAATGTTTTTTGGCCGTATCTTAAAAACCTCCAGTGGGTCTGACACAGAGTTCAGATCAGGCCTGACCTGACCCGCCTGACTAATTAACATTAATTTTAGGTCTGAGCCAGACGTAAACGTGACATATTTTAATTATGATTTTACTGCTTTCGCTTTCAGACCATCAGTTAAGTAAGCAGTGTAAATCCTCCTGTTTTTAGCTGCTGTTTATCGACTTCCAGCTGCATCTTGTCGCTTGTTGCAACCCCAGGGTGAGTCAAGTGCGAATCATCTGGGAGGTGTGACTGATAGGAGCGCAGCATGGTGGGGCAGCGAGCGCATTTATTGTTTTAATGAACTGCTGCACCTTACTTTCTTTCCTCAGTAACTTCAACTATCTTCTCCTCTAAACAATAAGTAGAGTAACGTAGCTCTGTATTGTGCATTCTCGCTTGATTTCCTCTGTGCTATATGTATTGTTGGCATACTAAGCGTGCCGTAGAAGCCCAAGCACAACCCGTCCTTCAAGTAAATAATTTAGGTCCGAACCGTCCCACGTTTCAGGTCAGCATTCAGGCTTGGGTTATAAATCTAAACTCTAGCATAGACACATTTTCAGGGCACTGTACATTCAACTTCTACTTCCTCCTCCAATTTTTGCTCACAAAAAGGCCCATTACACAAAATATGCATCGCTATCCAGTATGTTAAAGACAACCCGAGCATACAAATCGCGCATCTAATGTGATTTGGTAATGGCTAAACTTTGTGTGTGTGGAGTCCTGCAGATATGAAGATGATAGCTGGTGAAAAGCTGGAAATTCTTAGCATTTAGTAGGAGGTGAAAAGAAGCAAAAGAGGCAGAGGGAGATAGATAAGTCCTGTATCCAACTCCCCGGAGATCCATTACTATTTTTGCTTGGCTCTTGGCGAAAGGCGCTCTGCTACGAGACCTGAGGTAAGCTCTTAGAGCACGACCAAATGTCTCCAACATTGTGTTACAGTCAGAAAAAAAATGAATAATTCAAAACGGCGCTGCTTTTAGGTCGCTTCTGAGGAGCAGATGGCCTCTCTGTCTCTCTCTCTGTCACTTTTTTCTGTTTGAAAAAAAAAAGGAAACAAAATGGTCACTGTACCAGTGATTTATTAAGCTGCTCTGTCTGTGGCATTAAAGTCGGCGCATGATCCAGACTGCATGAAAATCCCCCCATTATCATCGTAGAGGAGCAGCGGAGAGCAACCTAATGACACACATGCTGCCATTAAATTAGACTTAAACCGGAGGCATCGGGAGAAATGTGCACTTTTGCTTAAAGCAGATCTAAGCCTTTTTAAAAATAAAAAAATTGAGCGATTTGATCCAGGCAGGCCGGCAGTCACCACCGAGGCAGAAACCCGGGGTAAACATCTAAAGAGCAATCTAAGTGCTCACAGCTGACACTCCTGGGTCACAAAGCAGGACAGCTTGAAACAGCAGCGCGGGCCACGGATGAATACTAATCGAGCCATTAAAATGTTCTATAGCACCTTCAGGGTATCCTGGTGTAAAAACACACCGTGTTTAACAGGAGCAGAGGAGTCTAAATCAGCAGCCTGAGAGATTATCTACTGAGATATCATTACGGGATTTCAGCAAGGTGGATGTGACGCTGCTGTATTTGGCACATCTGAACATATATATATGTAGATTTGATTTATTTATTAGAGTGTCATGCAGGAATGGAATGGGGCCCTGCTTATGTAGACAGACAGGAGACGATGCATCAAATATAGCTAAAAGGATGTCGAGACGGCCATCAAACAAGCCTCTAGCCTCTAGCATTATAAAACATTAACACAAATTAAATTGCACAGAAAGAAAATGTACTAAAGAGGATTTTACAAACCCCCATTTGATAAATGTCGCTAAAGCAAAAGTCTTTATGCACTAAAACAAATACAAATAAAACAGTAGTGACATGAAGTACTGTATTTAAATTGAAGTGTATGTAAATATAAATGATTATTGCTTTTCTTCTGAAAGCTGAGATAATTCACATCATTCTTCAGCATATTTGAACAATAATGCAGTTCTGACGACTCTCCCCACCAGTAGGTGGTGGTAATGCACACCAAATGGCTGTTTGCCAACTGACAATAAACTCAAGAAGAAGAAGACAACAACGAGGACTTTACATGGAAGTGTGGCTAGGCTCTGGAAAGTGCTGCTCACCATCCTGCAAACCCATTGGCCAGGGGATACAAACGATTCACGGGGTTTTCCTAATCAACGTTGCAATGCACTGATGAATTGGTATTGTTACTCGCCTCTCGTTCTTAGTAAAAGAAAAACCAATCGAAAAGTTACACCAAACATCTCTCTGATGATAAAAATGTAGTAGATGTCACAAAACACTTAATACTCAGTCAGCAGGAACAACCAACCAAAACACACCTACAGCTAAAAATGTAGATATGCAATCAAGGAATTGTTAGTAAGAAATTCTCATCTGAGCAGCATCTTCCCTTCACATCCTCTAACGTACCAAATGTCAACCAATCTGTCCTAAGCTAGCATGTTCAGTTGTACGAGCAGTATTGCTTTTCTAATGTGAATTACATGAATTGAGAAGTACCAGAATGCAGCAGAGCACACGTTAATAAAATATTCATCCTGGTTGTCTAAACCTTCCACACAGGAACTTTTTGGGTAGTTTATTTCTTCTAAAATGGGCTGTCCGTTTTTAAAAAGTCACCTCAGTCATTTCGAAAAGGTACGAAGCAAAGGTGTGCAAACACATGAAGGAAACAAACTTTTTCCTCCATGCGCCACATGAATGTCACTCCAATTTTTGTAATGTTGACTCAATGGAGCCTGTGTGCTCGACTGCAGCCGCCAGAGCATGCTGGAACGGGACAGGATGAAATATTCATACCGCTTTTCTAGACCTTCCCAGTGTAACTGGAGCAAATGGGTCACTTTCAGCCAACACAAAGCGTCATTTCACAGCTATTGTGACACTCGGAAAAATGTACTTCCTGCACATTTAGTGGAGGACGGGAGGAGGGGGGTGAAAAAAAATGCATTTTGGGTCACTATGAATCATGAGGCGAACACAGTTTGGCTGCCATGTCGGAGTCAATGACAGCACAGCTCAGAGATACTCCCGAGGGCTCAGTTTTAAATTTTAGATCTTTATGCCAAGTCCGAGAGGTCGTTTTCCTCCCACCGACATTCTCCAAAGTCACGCAGCACTTTCTGTGCTGCAGTTCCTTTCCAATCACTGATACTGGAAATATCAGTCACGACTAAACGCAGCACATCTCTTACAGTGAAATGAGTGAAACGTTGCAGTTCCTCACTGTGCACGTCTCTTGAGGGAGGTGTTCTAGATCAGCAAACATTTTAATAACACAGTTGCCTGGTATTTATGCACTGTGGTTCACACTATTATTCTAAGAACAGAGGCAGTATATGAGTAAGTGACCCTGACTTCAGACGCAATCCTAAAATTAAACTGGAATCATTTAGACAATCAGATATTGGTGGGTGGTTTTTAAAAATCATTGCCAATTTTCATGTGCAAAGGCTTACAAAGAGTTTTGGTACACATTATTTTTATCAATGCTTATCAAAGGAAAAGTGTTTTTCACCTTGTACCTTTCACAGTGAAACAGAAAATGTTTGAAATCCTTGTCGGTGTTTATTCAACCTGCTTTGGCATCTGCTCAAAAAAACAAATCGTCTCTAGAAAGGCTAAACAAACGCTAGTTATTAAATTATGTTACGTTAAAAGCAAAGATCTAAGTTTAGCTGCTTAGCAAAGCAACTTTCTCTAAGTTTTATCCACACATAAAAAGGAGGAATCTCATTGAAGAATGCATAGAGTTGAATGATCAACTGTGGATTTAAACAGAGAAAACATTGAGACATTCGTTTAACTCTTCAACTAACTGCTTTCCATTGAAACATCATCAGCAGAAGTAAGACGCAGCTTTACTGAATGCTACAGCTAGTCAAGATATATCTCTAGAAACCCAAGGGTGCATTCACACCAGCCCTGCTTAGTCCACTTTAGTCGAACTCTAGTCTGTTTTTCTAGGAAGTTGGAATCGTTTGGGGTCCGCCTAAAAACCTAGACTTCAGTTTGCTTACAGTGGACTTTGGCACACTTCGAATGCAAATATGGATGCAAGTGGACAGAAGACCACTCCAAAAGCAGGAAGTGACTAAACACAAAGGGCATTCTGGGTAAATGCAACCAAAACAAATGCAAGATGAGTCTATAAAGCTGCCAAAGTCAAAAGAGAAATAATACAATGGCTAAAATCTGATTTTTGTTTACATTTTCTGAAGAAGGAAGTTGAGCGTTCGTCTTCTTCAGAGATTCTGTGTGTCATTTCCTTCAGTAGTTTTTGATGTAGCGCCACCATAAGAGAGGAAGGGAACCGTTTTTTTCAACTGATTTTGTGTGAAAACAAACCACAGCAGCTGAAAATGTAGCAAAACAAGTCTATCGCACCATCAAATGTGAAAACACCCGTAGATAAAGCTATGTGCATTTCATGCAACGCAAAAACTGAGTACATCAGAAGCTTTCTTGTCCGTATTAACAGGATGTTCAGCAGAACTCCAGTTGGACAAACATAGAATCATTCAAACACTTCCTGAAGAGCTGATCAGAGTGATCCCCGAACTAAGATTTATCACGTAGACTTAACTAAATAATTGTGAAGTCTTTTCTATATGACTATGCTCTTGTATTTGTTGTAGTCATGTACATAAACGTAAAGGTTTTAGTAGTTTATGATCATTTTTCTGCAAAAGTAAATGGTGTGGACAAATGAGATCGACCGTCTTCTACCAACTCGGAGTTGTGTTTAGGTCCAGTCGATAATGCTAAGGCCGCTTTATCATTAAAACCGATCTTTGACTTTCATTTAAACAAGTTATCCTAAATATGTGAGTTACAATCCCATAATAATAATAACACATACTTATAATTAATACCAGCAGGTCATTTGAATTTTTTTGTTTTGTTTTTACATCCACACCTCTAGCTGCTGTGGCTGAAGCTCCATTCTTCTGCGATATTCAACTGCATGTGTGGGCAAACACAGAGAAGTCCTTGTTGATTTCAGTCAGCTTGAAAAACAGATATATTACCATGTCTAATTTTTTTTTCTGCTTCAATTATCTCTGATGAGCTGAAAGAGACTATAAGCATCCTGTGAAAAAAAAAACATGAAAAGCTGTGAAAATGCAAAAGCGGTCTAATGTATGAGGGAAAACTTTTTTTCTTACTCTGTAATCATGAATGAGTCAATAGGCATTTACTACAAATACAGCGATCATTACTATAGGAGCAACGGGGTGCATTGTAAAGAGAACAGAAAAAGAAGAAGGGGAGAAAAAAAAAACGAATTACAAACAGCTCCAAGCTGACCAAAAGTGACAATCAACAACCTGCTCCCTGTGAAATGTGTGCAATCAGTGAGCAGTCCACGCCACTTTACGCTCGGCAGAAACACATTTTCTTTGTGAGAGGGAATATTTTCACAGTAATATTCGGTTCATGACAGGATGATTGTGGTGCTGCACTTGAAAGCACCTTTCAGCTAAGAAAGAAACTCCGTCAACCCTGCAAGTGTCACGGGCGACGATGGAGATCTTGCTGAAGGTGTGTGTTTAGTCGGATCATGAGCACGGCCCATTAGAGCCCGCGCCGGGCCTCCTCGGAGATATCCGAGGGCAAATGGGAATTTGGAGTTTGATTTTGTTTTGTCTTGGGGGGGTAGGGGGGAATAATAAAAAATTGAATCTGTGCATTCTGCTGTGAAATGATTTTTTTTTTTAAGTTTACAAGGGATGAACAGGCAGGGAAGGACATTGATAGAATACGACTCCCAAAGTACCACTTAAAGGGCATATATTATAAATTTTACAACTTTTTCAATTGCCGTCAGGCTTTCTTGCTTTCTGTTCTAATATTTACTTGCATGAGAAGAGGTGACAAATATGTCGAAATGTAGGAGGGAAAATGTGTGAGCGGAAGGCAGCCGAGAGTGAGAGAGTTCAGTTTGGAGAAATAACCAACAACGCACCGTCCACCCAAAACAACGTAGTGACTGCAAAGTCTGAGGCTTGAATTTGAGTTCATTAGATATACGAACAAAAAGTTGTATTTCACATAGGTCAGACAAAAATAATTTTGTTTTCTTCTTCTGACTATGTCTAAGGTGCTTTTGGACAATATTCTAGCAACTTGCCAAGCACCTTTTAGGGGGGTTTGGTTTCTATCTGGCCGATCTAACATAAAAGCTACATAAATGGAGTGTGTTATCAATAGCTAACCTTCTGGATGGTTCTGCCATCTTCACATGGGAACACAGGAACTCTTCATTCTTGGCCACCTCTGTGACTAAGGTCCTTTATCCCTAAAGACTCAGTTTGGTTGATAAGCCAGACCTAAAGAGGGTCCTAATGGTTCCCAACTTCTTTAATTTTTGAATAGTAGAGACAGCAGCATGTTGTCAGATGCACTTCAGCTGCAATTTAGGTGATTGCAAAGGTTTGTTAATACTTAAGTACATTTTTATAAACTTATAAAATGTCTAAAAACATGTCTTCCTTCTCACTGTGTGGCTACTTGAAACACAATTAAATATTAGAGTAAGGTCAAAAACTCTCCATAACATTTGCAACATAAATTTTTTTTTTAAATGAAGGGGTGTGAATACTTTTGATTGTAACTTCCTCTATGTTTTTAATTGAGACACCGTTTTAAAGGCTTTTCTATTGTCAAAAAAATTATTTTAAAGCTTCTTATCTGCTTCGAAAATCAATAAAAAGACCAACTACTGTTTATTTCTGTTCAATTTTTGTAACCTTTTTGAGCTTTATGGCTGTAAGGTACGACTTAGGACATTTTTATTGAACTCTACTGAATTTCAAAGAATTCAGCATAACAGTGACCATTTTAACTAAACTGGGAGCTTCGCCGTTAAAAGACATCCATTAAACGGCGGCCTTGTATTAAACTCTCAAGTACAGAAGTCCTTGTTAAGCTCCTGCAGACAAAAGACACTTCATTTCTGCGCTGTTCTGTCAGCGAGGACGAGTCCATGAAGAGCTTTTACACAGGATAACGTCCAGGAGCAAAACAGAGTCATGATGAGCCATAAGAGTGAATGGCAGCAAACCTTGAGCTGCCAAGCAGACCAAAAGAGTCTGATGAATGAGAATGCGCCCCACTCTCCACACTCCCAAGGCCATCTGGAGAGAAAACCAACATGTTGGAGTGGAAAGTGCTTCTAAAATACAAATACACTAAGCTCTACAGTCATTTTCATTCCAGGGAAGAATAAAATAAATAAATAAATAAAATAAAAAAAACACTGACTTAATTTTCTTTTGTCCGCTTCTAAATAATATAAAAACACCAGCTGCCAGAATTCATTCTCAAATATTTGGCACGTTGTGTAGTTTTCTTCCCATTGAAAGCAATTGTAAAAGAAATCGGAGAGTCTCGCAACGACAAAGCGAAAGCAAATTAAAACGATTATACAAACTCAAAAATAAGTTGGAAAACAACCAGCAAACTGAAACTTGCTAAAACAGAAGCTGAGCATTTTATGCTATATATTTTTTTCTATTCACCCCAAAAGAAGGTAAAATTAAATTTAAAAAATTCCTACAATCTGTGAAATTAAGTCATAGGATATTGATACATTATGGGGTCCTGGACTTTGATCAGAGATTTTCTTCTCTTACGAAACAGAGGAGTATCAATGAGTGACTCTGCAGAGGAGTCTGCAGTGTCTGTATTGTCCGGAGTAGCCGGTTGGTCTGAGGTACAGCATGTAATCACAATGTCATTCTCTAGACTTCTTTCCTCTTTTGATCCATCTGAAAGTCCATTTTCTATCAAACATAAAAGACCCACACGCCTTAAGATGCAACTTACACAAGAGTACGTGACATGAATCAAAGTAAAGGCCTGCACCAGCCAATCACTGGAGGAGACTTGTGCATCTTGAAGTTCTCCTTTTAAAAGAAAATACTTTAAAAACTGTGTGTTGTATAGCTAGAGTTTAAACAAGCAAACATCTTTTCATTCTCAACAGTCTGGCTGAATCGAACATTTGCTTGTTCTGAAAGTCTGGTACATTTGGGGGGAGTTGTAAATTTTGCAACTGAAAATGTATGTGGATCAGAAGAGCAAACTCTAGTCCACCTAAAAAAACATTGGTCTGAACAAAATGCAGGAAGTGGATGGCAATGTAGAACAATGTGGATGAATCAAACCAAAAGAAACATGCATGTAGCAAGCCTGGCGAGACAAGAGGCGCACGGTCACATGGGGAGGCAGGATGAGTTAGAAGCTCTGATAGAAACAAGGTCAGATAAAACTTCAAAAGAAGTCTTGGGTACTTTCAAAAGAAAGTACCAACACTTTATGAAAAGACAAAATAACTTAGCAGAAGCGGAAAAGGAAACAAACTTAGCACGAAACAAAAAGGACAAATTCACTTGTTATGAGGAACTAGAGGCCATTCTTAACGCCACCAAGGAGAAGATTACATGATTGAAAAGGTCTGGTTAGTTGTTTGACAAGCTGTATTGTGACGCCAAACTTGAACAGGTAGCTACAGAATGGAAATCAAACTGACTCCCCGATCATGACGATTCTACCAGGCTGATACAAAACGTCCAAAGATTTCTTAAGGGATTAAGCTGCCAACATTGGATTGGATCCAATGTCGCCAACAATTGGTCCAATCTAGAACATGTCATTAACACAAAGCAATAAAGTCCTGAAAAAGTTCAGATCACTCACAAACATTAGTGTGCGCAGAAAGATTATTTTCTTGCTAATAACGGCAGCTTAAAAAACAACAACAATGCATATAATTCTACCCCCGACAAGTTAGCAAACAATCAAGCGACATGCCACCTTCACTCTGCGACCTACAAAGTTTGAACTAAGTTTGAATTTTTATTTTGTTTTTCAAGTCTAGATAAAAATGGAAAAAGATACCAGAATGGCAAAGAGACTAAACCATACATCCTCTTCAATCAATAGAATCTAGTTTTAAATGTATCCATTAATTCATTCATATTTGACCTCCCACGTATCTGTCATCTGGCCTGTCTTTCTTTCCTTCTTTCAGACGGTGGTTTATGTTGGTTAATTATTTAAAGCCTGAGCGATGTATTTTATTCACAGATAACTTTGTGAAAAATTGTCTGGAAATAATATTGATCTGAAAAACATACAGGAACTCTGACAGCACAAGCAGGTGTTTATTTCCCAGTAGTGGGAAGGAGAAATAAGCAAATAAAACCCCCAGCATTGAGCAATTTACATCTTTTACCCTCTTATCAAAATTTGCCACTTGAATTACCTGTCGGTTCATCGCTCCAAATTATCGCTCTGTCTTATACTGTTTGTTTAAAGTGATGATTTCTGCACACTTAAAACGGCTTCAGGTGTCAAAATAAGCCACGGTCTTCAAAGGTTTTATCATATGGTTCCTTTGACTTAGTTTTGCTTTTGTTGAAATGCCATAGAAGTGCAACTTGAGTTTTCTCTGGTTGTTTGCAGGGTACAGCAGAATTCCCTCCCCCACCTGTTGCTTTGCATTGTGTTACAGGTAGCTAAAGCAAGGTTGCTACACTTTATCCTTTTTAAACAGTCGTATAAATACTGTAATACTAAAGTGTGCCACTCTCGTGCCAAAGATGTGCTTGCTGAGATTTGCAGGTTCTTTCCTTCTTTCAAATTGTGTTGGAAGAATCTGTAGTGAACGTATTTTTAGCAAACTTTGAGCTCATTACGTCCGTCGTGAAGATTAAATGCTCAGACAGTAATAATTGAATCTCATCTGTAAGAATTCCCATATTTATTCAGGGGGAAAATTAGAAGTAGAAGTAGAATTTCGAGGGAAAAGTGGCGTCTCAGCTGTATAAAAGCCCATTAGCGTCTCCGCTACCCACTGATAGACAAGTTATCGCATTGGTCCTAATTGCAAAACTCTGACACACACCCACATGTTTGCTTGCGGCGTCTCTTGGTGTCTGCCTCATTGAACACTCAGCATAAGTAGGCTAAGAGCTACGAGGGAGATCGAGATCACGTCTTCCAGACCTGTTTTGATTCAGGCCATTCTCCGGCTCCTAGCTGCGGCATTACATAACGAGGGGCAGGAGCAAGGGATTCTGGGAGCATTTCATTAATTAGTATTTACAAATATTAACCCCCCCTCTCCTCCCTGGAGGGTCGGAGCGCAACTCCGTCACGCTAATGCGTGAAAACATGAGAGCCGCGAGAAGAGAGAGAGAGTTTTTTTGTTGCTGTTGTTTTGTTTCAGATCTCTTCGCCTTTCAGCGACTGCCAGGATCAGGGTAAGCCAGAAACAAGAACGGAGACCCATCTGAGCTCAGCTTCTTATCTGTGAGGGAAAAAAAAAAAAAAAAAAAAAAAAAAAAAAAACCCCAACAACAAAAAAAAAAAAACAGAAAAAAGTAA
>CAEGAF010043054.1:0-28918 GCA_903067075.1 Micropoecilia bifurca | reverse complement strand
CTGTATTCAAAGGAACCAGCCTCCGATCATGAGTAAACCAGCTAGCAGCAGCTTTAGCCACAGTTAGGAAACGTAAAAACCGCCGCCTGTCAGTGATGTAACGTTTAGAGGTTCATTTTATGTATTAATGTAAAATAAAGGAGAGCTTCCAACAACGTTGATGACATATTTGTTTTTCCGGCAACAAAATGCACATTTCCATGTTTCTCCATGTTCATGTTTCTGTTGCTGCTGTCAGAGTCTCTCCCAAAGACGCACAGAAGGAATAAAAAATAAATACAATAGAAAATATTAATGCGCAGTGATTTGGATAAATAACTTTAATCTGATTACTGGATTTGAAATACGAACTCGTTCGATTATTTGTTACCAAAAAAATGGTCGGATTAGAGGAAGGCATTACAAAGCAGCAGCGGCACCGGACATCTGTGTTTATAACAAACAAACCCCTATTTTATGGGATGAGTGGCAACTCCAGTCTATAATTTACGAATCTGATCAAGATTAGAGCCTAAAACGCTGTCGTTCAAAAACAGTAAAAAGTTCTGGTTAAGGAACAGTTATGTCATGTAGTTAGCTAGCTAACAAAATTCACTAATGCTAAGCTAACGGTTACGCAAAACAAAAATACCTACCTTCATAGTCAAACAGGTTTTGTTCGGTGAAGAATTTGTAGCCTTTGTCTAACTTAGATTTTGTTGTCAGAGAAAATTGGTTTGCAAATCGTGATATATCTTCAAATCTTATTTTAGGCAAATGTTTTAGAGACTGAAAACTCCATGCTCCGGTGTTCTGTCTGATCAACATATGCTGTCAGATATATATATTTACATACATTTATACATACATTTTACATACATTTATATATGAAATAGATAACTTTATCATTACTTACTATGTACACCGGAACTAAGGATACACAGCTTCGAGCCAAAAACGGAAGTTGTGTGACGTCATGTGAAAAGGGTCTATTGACAGTAAAGAGTGACAATAATTATAACAGAGTAAAATATTTTTATTTCACTACATAAGCTCTACTAATACACTAATACTTCAGATCGAGATATTTAAAAATACACAAAAAGTTAAAGAATAAAACATTTATTTATTACACAGTCAAGCTGATCACAGGCTTCAGTCTGATGGTCACACTGGGAGACTCAATTACTTCTGAGACGTCCTGGTTCACAGTCTAAAGCCAAGAATAAAAGAGAAATTATCCAAAAGTGTAATAGAAAATACACTTTTTAGGAATACAATTTCCTTCACATTCAGAAAACGACATTTTCAGCATGTTGGGGTTTGACTAGTAGCATCCTTATAGCTAAATACCGACATGGTGAAGCTGAGCTGGGAAACAAGAGACTGAAGGACAGCAGCTTCAGCTCTGATACTGACTGATCTTTCCTCGCTAAATTTAATGAACTTCTCCTCTAACAGCGGTTTCTCATTAGCTCTCTCATTATAAAACAGTATGAAAATGTTAGCTGGTACGCTAACAATCAGCGGTTATTTCGGGCCAATTAAGCTACATAATATATATTTTTTTCGGTTGTTTAGAAGCGAATTTCTGGCTGCAAAGTGAAGCGATTCTGATCTTTCATCCTCATCTGTGAAAGGTAATACCAATGAATCCAGTTTGTTTCGTAAAACGGTCGAAATAAGTCCGCACAGCACAGGACTTGAGGCGCTCCGATCACAATGCTGCCACGTAGAAGATGGCGGACGCTATTACGTACGACACAGCGCCCAATGAGGCGTCTACATATATGATGTCTATGCTCCCGCCACGAAAATTTAACTCACTTTAATATTTCCTGTGTTTTATTTTGGTCATTTTTCAACACTTAGTGTTGACAAAAACCCAACCCTGATACAAGCCGAGAAGTCCACGCTGAGAAGTTTTACATCAACATGGACGGAAACAAAGACGACCTTGTTCCGAAAGACAAAGACGAACTTATTTGCCCGCAATGACCAGAAGTAGTTAGAGGCTCTCCGAGGTAAGAACACAGTGCTAGTGAACCATATTGGCACTGAAGGTCCGTTTATGATAGACGAATTGTACAGTGGACGAGGTACCATGAGAAAGTGTTTTTCTTTATTTTACCTTGTCACATTTAAATATTTCTAATTAAACAAACTTGAATTCGAAGTTAATTTAAAAATTAACTTGCAAACTGTGGGTTTCTTTGAGGGAAGACGCCATTTTACCCAACCTGGGTCTATTAAGCTTAATTCCCCACCTGCTGAATCATGAGTGAGATTAACTATGCTTATTTGTTTCAGTTTCACTACCCACACACCTTTCTTTTATTATAGCCATGCCTCTTGAATTAAATCACTTAAACATAAACTGTTAGACAGGATAAATGAGCAAAAGGTCCTGTCCTGATTTCAAGATATTCAAAAACGGATGAGTAACTAAATCGAGCTCTCAATTTGGGGAAAACTCTAAAGCTATCTTCACAGTGCAAGACATAGTTCACACAGAGAAAACACAGACAGTGGCTTGCCACAATTATCCCAAGAGCCTCATTTCCAGCCAAAAAGAACACCAAAGACCATCTCAAATTTGACAAAAAAAAAGACTCTGATTCTCATGACGTCAAGATACTGTGGCATAAAGCAAAGAGAAAAACTTAGATAAATAAAACCCTAGCCAAAGTCAAATCCAGTGATGTTACTGTCATGGTGTGGGCTTGTTTTTTTACTACTCCATCTGGAAAACACGCTTTAGTTGAGGGAACCATAAGCTGGAAATCCTGAAAGAGAACCTTCATCCATTAGTTTGTGAACCTGCATTTTGGTTAAGCACATCAGCAGCTTTACCTCTAATCAGTGTTTCTCATTTCCAGTCGTCAGGAACCATTGCCCTGCATGTTTTAGATGTAGAACACCTGATTCTAATCACTGCATGACCTTTGCATGCCACGAAGTGCTGCAGAAGCCTGTTAATAACCCACTTATACAAGTCAGGTGTGAGGCAGAAGGGAACAAGAATGAGCTCTTAAAACCCGCATATAAGAAACTGTAAAAAAAGAAAAGTCATCCTGAGGTTTTTATCAGACATATATTAGAATTTTTTATTTATTATTGTGAAATGTTAAGGCATACATCCAAATGTTTCCTTTAGAAAAGTTCACAGCAACATCAAATGGGTTCAACCAGCTGAAGCAAGGCACTTTACTTGGCCCTTTGTTTTTTTCCCCCCCATCAATTATAACTTAAACACAGAGTACATCTTTGGCACCAAGACACAAAATAGTTACATGTATATTATATATATACATATTACAAGGATAAGAAACAGACGTAATATATTAACTCTTCTCACTTCAAATTGCCTTTCGTGTAAACAACATTCCAAAATAAGAGTACAGCAATTAACAAACTGAGACATGGCATTGACCGGCAAATGCACCATGATGGCAAATATGAAATTAGCAGAGAGAGAGAAAAAAAACATGTTTAAATGTGAGGTTTTGTTTGCTATTTGTGCTCTTCAGAATATGCTTTTAAATTGTTGCTGTTCACACAATAAACATCAGAGATAAAACTGGATAATAAATAGACGATGCCATCAGTTGGATTTTAATGGCTCTTAGCACTAAATAGGGTGAAATATGGCCCATTTCAGTGTTTTATATATATATAGATATATATAGATATACACTTATAACCAAAATCCTTGACAACAGTAGTTTGCATACAACAGTGTTCAGTAATCCTACACTAAGCAGGAGAAATAAATAGAAGATTTCTTCTTAAACATTTAAGCAACTCTATTATGGGAACTATGGTAAAAATAAAAATAAAAAACACACTGCTGTATTTCACACAGTGATGGAGACAGCAAATAGAAGAGCAGATGCAGGACAATTATAGTCGAAAACCTCTTCCAGCACAGCAGGACCGGCCGCCGGGACTGGGAGGAAATAAACGGGCCGAGAAAAGCATGAGTCCAAGCACACAAAAGAATGCGTGCCATTTTAACAAGGCCGAGGGGTCAGACTTTAGATAGCCTTTTTCTTTAACCGGAGCATTCCCTCAGCGAGGAATGCAAGAAGATTAGCTCCAGCATGTCATCGGACGGGGGAGAGCGAAACAGTGGCCGGCCGCCATCTGAGGCCCCCCAACCTCGCACGACAACACTGGGGAATTTGGAAGGGAAAAAAATTGGACCCCAGTGAAACGCCGTTGATCCTTGGAAAGCTTTTTTCGGAGTGAAACGAGCGGGCGTCTCATGAGGTCTGGCATTCAGGGTGAAGTTTTTAAATCCTCCACTGGCCCAGATGGCGGTTAAAAGAGAGGGGGCATCTGCTCATTTAAAGGTGGAGCCGTTTCTCAAAACACAGCTTCTGAATGAAGGCCATCGTTTCTCTGAGCATTTGTATGAATAGATGTTACTGACGGAGGGCATGGCTACAGGAGATGCTAAAGTCAAGACAAAAACAAATTCAACTAAATAACAGTCACATGATAAAAAGGAGCAGCATTTACACATATAAATACAATTCACAACTCATGACAAACACCATGCAGTTTGAGCAGCCCAGTTCCTTTTGCGTTGCTAAAACACTTTCCAGGTACCTCGTGCAACATCGCCTATTCCCCGGTCACTCGTGAAATGTGCAGAAACAGCCGAACAGAAAGCTCCGCTCTCCTCTTGAATCACACTTCCACGCTCTGGACTCCACAAGCTCGGTAGAGCTCGCATCCACTGAGAACTTTGTTTCTTTTTCCTCCTGAAAATGTTTCTGTCAGGGTTCGGTCTTATTGAGCAGCAAGTTGTGGCTCATATGAGGATTTCGATTGCCTCAACATCTGAACTCTTGAACATCTTGAGCGGGGCCATCGGCTCCTCTGGGGCACCTAGAACAGGTAGAAAGCAAGAAGAATTAGAACATTAAGTTGCTAACAGACCTGGTAGATGGTAGTTGAAATTTAAATATGAGATAAAGATGAAACCAGACTGAATATTGGTCATTAGTTGTCAAAGAATGTGTTAGGGTGATCGGCAATGAATCGATTTTAGAAATAAATCGAATTTTTGTTTTGTGAAGATTTAATTTTTGGAAATTTGGGATTTTCCCCCCCCACCATTTCATCCGGAATGTCAGCCTGCCTAAGCCCAATATCTTGTTTGACAAGCATGTTTCACAGCTTCTGTTTGAATTTACATCAATTATTCAACAAAGTATAAGAGCATGGCCAAGAGATTTTTTTTTTTTAAGTTTAATTATGAAAATAAAGTCATAATATTACAAGAATAAAGTTGTAATTTTGTGAGAACTCCTACACAATTTAAATAAGGAATTTCAGAATCTCGAGAACTTTGGGAGTGGTTTTACGAATAAGGAAAAACCAAATCTTTTAACGCATAAGCATAAAATTATTATCAGTAGCAGGACTTTTGAAATGACTGCAAACTATTATGTCTATTATTTAAAAGAAAGAACCACAGACCTGAACAAATGGTCATGTCAGATCTTGAATATGCTTTTTTCATCATTTAAACAACTTTTTCTCTTGTAATTTTAAGATGTTCTTCAGGCAAAACTGAATTGGTATTATGCTGTTATGACTATTCTTGTAAGAAAAAACATTCTCGCATCGTAAAGAAGGGATGAGTGAAACAAAAGTCACATTTTGAAAATATTTTCTGTCATTTGTAATTTCATTTTTAGACTGATTCAGATACTGATCTGGAATGGTTATATAATTGTACCAAACCTTAAAAACTCACCGGTCGTAGCTGCTGGAGTTCCTTCATTGACCTGTGACCTGTCCTTCTCTACTGTGACGTCCAGCCCTGGCTTTACCTCGTCACTCTGGGTGCTGGAGTCTTGAGTCGGCGCCTTGGCCGCGACGAAGGACGCAGGTTTCAACCCGGCAGCACCTGTCTGGTCATCCGAGAGGCTCTTTCCTGAAAAACGTAGACAAAGAGAAGACACCATTTAATCACCTGCTTCAATCCACAATGACAACCCCCTCTGCCTGGGAACATCTGTCCTTTGCTAGTTCTTCCCATGACTATTCCTGATCGGGCTATTCTGGAGTGAGAGACGATATGCATTCCAGTATTAAAACGTGTCTCCACGAAAAGGTCACCTCCTTCTCCCTATTTTTATATATATTTTTTAGCTTGCATGCATTCTGTCTGGCTCCAGCAGCTGCCACATAGCATAACGTGATACTAAAGATTGTCTCGAAGAATGAATGGTAGGAACGAGAACTCACCTTTAGTTAAAGCACCAGACGTCACGGTGTTGATGGAGGGGACGGACCTGGCCTGACGGAGCGCCTGATTCTCTAGCCGGCCTTGCTCCCATCTGGAGCGCTGCTGCAAGACTTTGATCACGGCGTCCTTTTCCAGGAGCCGAGCGTGAAGTTCACGGATCCTGAATGCACGACAGACACAACGTGAATTTAGGATTCCCTGGAAACCAACACAGTAGGGTTAGCCAAGAGAAGTACCTGTTCTCCATCTCCTGGTGTCTGTGGCTCGACAAAGGGAGGTCTTCGTTGAAGCTGCTGTTTGGTGAATTCCTGGGTGAATGGTTGATAATTGTTGTATCCCTGAAAGTAATAAAACACATTATAGGCAATATGTTGATACACAAACTATTTCTGGTTGATCTGATACATTTTTTAAAATATATTTCCTTCTCATCTTAAGTTTTCATCAATCAGAAACAAGCTTTTGTGTGATTAGTATGGCATAATCCTACCCAAAAGCTGCTACTGAACCCATGTAGTGTGTCATCATACCTCTGTGCTGCAGCCGTGGCCGCTGCGTCCATGGCAAACTGCCTCATGGTGCTCTCCTCCAGGTACTTCTGCTCCCATTTGGTGATGTCAGCCTCCAGAGCCAGGATGCGCTCCTCTTTTTCCCTCAGCTCCTGCTGCAGCATGGACGAGCTCAGCTCCGATGCGGTGAGGTTGGTTGTCTGGTTATGGTACAGACACAAAAGAGACAGACTTTTTAACTAACAGCTACTCAAAATATTTGACTTCTCTTATTTGTTTGTTTCTGATGGTGTTTTCACTCCTGATAGTCCAGTAAACTGTTTGGGAATCAAAACTGCAACATTGTTACATTTCAGCTGGTGCAGTTTGCTTTCACACTACTCTGACAAACGATACAAACCCTTTGAAAAACCTGTTCACTTCCTCGCCTGTGGTGGCACTGCACCAAAAACTATTGAAGAGAACGAAGCAAAAACTTCTGAAGAAGACATGCAGGCATTTTTCTTCACAAAATGTAAACAAAAACAAAATGTAAACAAAAACAGTAGTGTTTTGTAGAAGTTGTAGGATTTCTCTTTAGTTGCTGGTATAAAACAATGTGAGCCATTTCTCCAGCAAGCAACTCATGGGTTTGTTTTGGTTGTATTTACCCAGAATGCCCTTTGCTACAGGAGTGGTCTCTGGTCCGTTGCAGTCATATGTGCAATCAAACAGACTTCGACTGAACCAAGCCCTAGGTTTGTAAGTGACCAAGGGTTTGTTTTTTGGTTCACTTTAGAGTCCGATTAAGCATTCACACCTCCCCAAATGAACCAAACTTTGTAGGCAAACGAACTAAAGTTCGACTAACACGGACTAAGCAGCCAAGATGCACATGTTGATGACGTATTTCTTTGTTTTCGCTAACCTGCTGTGCCCTGAGGCTCTTCAGCTCCTGCTCCAGCCGGGTGCGAAGCCGCAGCTCCAGGACCTCCCTCTTCTCGCACGCCGCCTGTAGTTGAGCGAGGGAGCTCTGCAGCCCCTCCACTTTCTTCATGTAGGCCGTCTTGCGGTGCAGCTCCTCCTCCAGCTGCCGGTTGCGGCTCTGTGCCGAGGTCAGCGCCTGCTCCATCCGTTCACTTCTCCGCTGGCACTCTTCGCCAGACACACGCAGGTGCTGCATTTGCTTTTCCAGTTGTTCGCGCTCCCGCTGCTGCTCTTCATCTGAGATAAAAAAGGGATTTAAAAAGAAAACAGGTGATGTGAAGAAAGAGCACCAGTGGAGTTTTCTCTTTAAAAAATTGCTAATGTGTCTAGGGTCCACTGTAAGCTTGGTCCAATGACTCACTTTAACTCTGCGCTTTATTCTTTGAAATATGACCCAACGAGACACATTTATATTCACAGATATCAAAGCATGTGGCTCAAAAAGATAATTAGCGATTTGTTCTCTGAGCTAACAGCAAATGGAATTTAACTTGTACATGAAAACATTAAATAAGCATTAAAAAAAACAAAACACTCCTTTATTAATGCTGAACCTTCTTCACATTTTATTGGGTATTTTAGAAAGGAAAGTAAGTTTTATGGCTCCCCCGCGCCACTTTAAAACGGGGGCTGATTACACAACACAAGTGCATGCCTGTGGAGGGAATGCAGATTTCCTCTGATCCACTTACGCACACAAGCATAGCTTTGTACTGGCAAAAGCTCTGGAATGCTTCTAAGGACGTGAAGTAAACAAGCGGCTCAAAATATTCTTCAAGCAGTCCTTGTTAAAAAAAATAATAAAAATACATGTACAACACCTCCCATGACCATGTTTTTATTTGTGGTTTAAGCCAGTGTGGCCCCCGGGGAAAATTCTATGGGAAAAACATTTCAGACTTGATGTTTCAGAACTGGTAATGGCCTAAATTGATCCGTGAAAATGATGCCAACAATATGCCAGCAAACTCTTAAAGGAACAGCTCAGTAAATTTAAAGCAAGGTTCTGTTAAAACATAGCAGTTAATATGTTACTGGCAGTAGATGACTCTCGTGAAGTTGTTTTAGAATACCTTTCAGATCAGTTGCTCCTGGTTGCTAACGCTAATAACTAATGTAAGACAAGACCAGATACTTGTGCATCATAAAAGTTTATGTGAATACATTTTTATTAACCTTTAAACCTAATTACGTTTGCTTTGGGTGGGTATTCAAACAGCAGCCAAGGCAGCAGCACAGTGTGAAACTCGCACTAAGTACATGACCTTTTCTTAGTTCATGTTCCTGCCTGATATGAGTAAAAGTAGTCAAAAATATCTAAAAAATAAAATTTCTTTAATAACTATACTCTTGGTTTTTATAATGCTTTACTTTTAGATAAGAAAGTTACTCTAGTTGGAAATGCTTTATGTTCTGATCTGAGTGGATGTCTTATATGGGACGATTACAGATGCTGCACACCTCCAACCTCAATTTCCAATGTCGATAATTGCCAGTTTTCTTTTTTAATAACAAACAAACAAAAACACCCATTACAAATCAGAACGTTCTCAAAATAGGATTAGAGTTGAATTCTACTACATTTTGAAGATGAAGTTAATTTAAAACCGCAGAAGTTCACTTTGGTCCTGACTCCTCTTTCACCAGCCGTTAGCTTGATAACAGCCGGTTATCAAGCTAGATTTAAACTGAACGCTCCAAGATAGATATCACTTACAGTTAAAACATAACTGTAAGTTAGAATATTACCACTGCTTAATATTTAAAATGGCAGAAGTTTGTTTTAATCTAAACTCCTCTCGCTCCAGACGCTAGCTAGTCAGAGCTAATTACCTAGCTATCGTTAACTAGTCATTAGCTAGATAATGGCTAGTGAGCTAATTTGGCCTTTGGCACCAAATTATCTTGATTTGAACTAAATACTCAGTTATCACATACAGTTATAAGATTAACTTGATGTAAACCGAACCTCACTTTAAATATGAAATTATCAGAAATATCCATTTAACATCAAGTGAAAGAACAGCAGCATCGGCTGAAATTACATCTGTTCCCTCTCCAACCTAGAGAGAGATATGAAATATTCACAGCTGGCTGACCATCATTAGACCATGGGGTAATAAAATGTCCAAACAAGGAGAGTGTGCAAGCCAGGGGTCATGCTGAGTTGGGTCAGGATGCCCTGGGGTCCCAGACTTATTAGTTGCTTTAGAGAAAGGAAGTTGAAGTTCAGGGAGGTAATTAAAATGACTGAACTTGCTGAAATACTGTTAAAGTCCAAGAATTCAGGTCACCTTTACTGCAGCCGACAAAAAGGTCAGTGTCTATGCTGACAGCTGAGATGTAGACATATGTGTAATTAATGGGGAGGACACCAGTTCCTGCTTGTCTAATGTTCCTGCTATTGTTCAATGAATCACAGAGAGGTCTGCTTTGACAAACATCACATCAATTACCATCCGTCTTGGACGAGCTTGTGAAAGGACCAACAAGACTAACGTGATTACTCACTTTGCTCCAGGAGTTTAACGAAGATGTGCTGCCTTGGGTCTGAGAACTCAGCGTCACCAGCCGCTCTGTGCTTGTTAGCTGCTCCAAGTTGCTCTGTGCAGAGAAAAACATTCACAACACACCGGTTACACACATTATGTCACTTCAACAAGCAGGTGCCTCAACGAATGAACGGACCAAGTACCTCTGAGGTCTCTATTAAAATCATGCATCCTCTTAATCTCTGCCTCCAGTTTATTCCTCAGAGTTTTCTCCAGGGCTTCCCGCTTAGCAGAGCCTCTCATCAGGGTCTCGTACGCCTCTGATATCTGTCGGATCTCAAGCTCCAACTAGGGAGGAAACACAGCGACGATCAGCGTCTGGACGCGTCAAAGAGACTAATGAGTCATTCTCACAATTTTCATTTAGACAGACGACTTTCAGACACTATGCCAACTGAGGAAGGCAGTTAAAATTCCTGAAAGAACACTTATGGAGCTCCAGGTTAAGCAGTGGTACGCTGTCCTTTTACAAAAGAGTTGAGATGCTTTGTTGCAATTCCAGAGTCTGGAATGGTGAGAAAACACTTCACACATGCTCCATAACATGAACTATTCACAAAGACCTCTTCAATGGGACCACACATGCAGAAAATTAAAAATCTGATCACTGACCATACCTAAGCACTATAACAAGCCTCTTCAGTGTCAAAGCTGTTTTCCAGAGGTGAAAAAGTCATAAGATTCAATATAAATGAAACTTTTGCTGCTTCTTTAGGCTTTGACGGGTCATCTTGTTCCATTTTAACTTGCTTTATAGGTACAGAAAGGTGTCGTCTGCCACAGGAAGTCATGCATGTACTACCAGACTGAGGAAGGAGCTAATTAAGCTCTAGATGTCACCAGCAGATAACAGGAGGGAAAACAGTCATACAGCAAAGTTTCTCTTTTCTTTCTTTCACTGATTGCAACCTCTTTATCATTAACCATTCTAGATTTGTAAATGTTGGCAGTTATTTTTATAGAAAATGTCCAAGCTTTGGCAAGTCTGAGTGTGACATGGTTATAGTTAGTATGGCTGAACAAGTTAAAACCTTACTCTAACTTTTTTCTACATTTATCCTGCTAATATGAAAATGTATTGTCCACTAATGGCTGAAAGGCTGTGAAGTATTTTAATTGATGGTATCTATAGTTTTCCAAAATAAAATGACATCAGCAGATTGGAGCATAACAAAGACCAGAGACCGGGAAAAAAAACCCCCAAAAAACCCTAAATTGTTTGGTAACATTTTGGGTTCAGCAAGGATGTTGGAAGTCAAGTTATTTTAGTCTTCGAAACTTATTCAATTGTGCTCATTTGTTCATTAACGCTCAACTAAAAGTACCCATTGTCTTCACTTACTTGGAGACGACTTAGTCCATTAACTGGCAATAAAAATAAATAACAAAAAAACAGTCAGGGGGACTCAGATCATTAACTAGCTTTGAGGTATTTTTGCTGGATTATCACATTCTTTATTTAAGGTGTATCATCCATTTATTGTTAAAGAGTTGAACTGCTCAATAAATTATGATATTGATTTAAGGCCATGACACAAAGGTCTAGCATCCATGTCAACACCAAAAAGCTTGATGGTCCCTTTAGATTTTCAATGCCGTTCAAACAGGTTGACAGAGTTTGAACGGTGCGCTTCTGTAGCGAGATGATGATTGCAAGAGCAGAGACAATGAGTATGAGAGTTTGATTTAAGAGGAAAGTATTGTGTCTCCATGGGTTGGGGCGGTCTTGCTCACCTTCTGCAGGCTGGCAGCCTTCTGGATGTACACCTGCAGCTCACTCCTGAGCTGTTCGTTCTCTCTCATCAACACATCATTGCCGTTGGAGGATGCGTTGATGCCGTTTTGAGCCACCTGGGCTTGGGCAGACACATACCTGCAAAGGGCAGACATGAGTGATTCACCACAACACACCTGAGAACCACAGAAATGATGAAAGAATGCTTTGTCAGGAGTTCTTCGCTTGCTCCCGTTTCATTGTTGGATAAGCCTCATGGGAGAATGAGTCGATTATGTGGTTGTGTGGCTTACCTGTGGTGCTGTGAGTAAAACGGGGGAGGAGGGTCTTTGTGGTACTGTACATGCTCCTGCGAGTAGCTGAGCATGTACTCAGGAACTCTGGCACATAGAGGATAGTCTGGAGGAGGGCCGCGCTGGTCTGCACCCTGTTGGGTCTCCTGTCTGTCATGCACCGTGACGTTTAAAACAAGATTCTTATAAAGCTGCGGATAGCTGTGGGAAGAGGTCAGAGCCGAAGGGTCTCTGTGTCCATTTCTCTCCAGAGAGAGCTGCATGAGCCTCTCGCTCAGGGAGCGAGCGTGCTCCCGCTTCAGATCCCACTGTCCCTCACTTTGAACTCCCACCGCGTCCGATCCGGGGCCGTCCTGCTCCGACGTTTCCCTCCGAGAGATCAGGTACTGCGAGTGCGCTTTGGCCTCCTCGTAGGTCGGCAGCTCCTCCCTGTGGAGCTGGTACAGATGACACATTGGGCTCTCGGAGGGCATGCAGTCCCCCTGGTGCTCCTGTCCTTGGGGCTCCTGCCGTGTCGACATCTGCATGTACTGGGTTTCCTCTTGAGTGAGGCTCTCTAAGGAGGAGCGGGGACTGCCTGTCCCCCCGCCGCTGCTCCCGCCACGCAGGGCCTGCTGCTGGATGGCCAGGAGAGTGCGAGTGTCAGTCAGGTTTCCATAGCGGAGCTGCTCCTGGATAAGGCGGTGCAAGACGGTTCCTGAGGAGTCCTCAGCTGTCCTCATGTCAGTCAGTACGAAATCAGTGCACAACTTGAACAAAAACAAAGCTTGATGTTGAATCCTCAACAATCTGAAAAGGAAAACATAAGGGTCTTGATCAGCCTTCAACAAGCAAGAGCTGGCTATTTCATCCTTCGCATTCTGTATTTTTGTATTTTGGTCTTTTGTTTCCCAGGAAGACATTTTATATCCACACAAATGACTAACGAATAAAATTGATTTACTATAGTCTCCTGATTGTTCTCTGTACTCAAGAGTGGATTTGTGACTGATAGTCGCTTCAGACCTTCAGGTTTGTCTACATAAGGGTTAATATAGTCTCCTGAAAACAATGACTTTTTTTAAAGTTGTGGTGAGATTTGATCATTATATCTGCAAGAGTCATTTTAAAAAGTCAATTTCGAAGAGATACAAACTGATGAACATTGGTAAGTAAATGAGTAGAAAGGAGTTTGGTTTTAGGTGCTAAAGACGGAATAATGGAGAGAGCAAGGCAAATTTACCAGGTGCCATCCGATACAATCCGGACTTGCTAAACAGCATTACTGACAACTAGTTATACGTTTCATTATTTTAACAGTTAAACATGCGTCCATTAATCTGTTGTCCAGCCGCTTATCCGGGCAGCATCACTACCTACTTCAAGCCCATTTCCTATGAGAAGAATAGTAGAGCATGGACAGGTCGCCAGTGATTAAATATGCTTCCTTTTTTTACAACAGTTGCACAATACTTAATGCCGTCTGACATGAACTGTTACTGGAAATACCCTGGAGAGTGACGTCAGGAATACAAACTGAATTTTCGTGCCCACACACTCCAGATACAAGGGTAAAACACGGAAATAAGAATTCTATTAAAACAAACGACCAGTCGAATAAAAACAACCAAATTCTACTAAATAACCAGTGTTATTTAGCTGCTTTATTTACGTTGTTACTAAATAAACAACGTAGAAATATTATGCTGTTTGTATATAGTTTAAAATAAATGTGTATAGTTTTATAGGTGCCACATATAGGTGTTTCACCAGGATTCTCCATATGGAGTCTACAGATGTAACAAATTGCGCCGTTCGGAAAAGTTGCTAAACCTTCAGACATTCAGACAGGAAGAAAACCATAAATAATTTAAAACAAAACGAGCAACTTACCTCGCCTCAACCCACCGCGAACACCGATAAGAGTATCTCGTTTAAAAAATAATCTGCCCCTTCTCTCAAAAACACCAACTATCGCTTTTTCCAGGAGCTCGTGGGCATGTGCGCGCGCTGACTGGGTAGAGGCAGAACTGAGCGCGTGAAGCTTCGAGCTGCGTGGATAAATAACTGAGAGGCGATTGTTCCCTGAGCCTGGAATGAGAGGAATGCAGCTCCGAGGCCCTGTGGGATCAAAAGCAGCAGCGCAGGGGAAAGAAGGAGGAGGAGGAAGAGCATGGAGGGAGGCGGGACCCCCGGGGGGCGGAAAATGATTTCAGAGCCACAGCCGCAGAAACTCAGCTGGTTGCTGGTGTCATGTAAAAAAAAGTTTGATTTTCTTTTCTTTGTGGGGGTAATTTACATCCTTGCAACTTTTAAGATTAATGCATATATAAACCAATACATTTAAATATATAAAGACAAGCTGACATTTTTCTACGGAAGAGCGTTGGTAGGTATTCATAGAAACATTTGAGGAATGTGATGAGCTTAAAGGAAATATGATTCATAAGAAGGTCACGGACCGTTAAAAAAATGTGGGAGTGGAAAATAGTAATGTTTCTTGCAGTTATGCGACCTGGACCAGCCCCCACCACACCCTCTTTTAAAGAAAAATAAGCACATTGTCATGTTATGTCACATTCACTTACTAACATATTATGAAGATTACCCTGTAAAATAATGTACTTTAGTGTTTCATATATCTAAAACTAGGTAGTGAAGACATCTAGTGTTTTATTTTACGTTTGAATCAAATGCCAATATCAGATTTGTCTTTGTGAATCCTCTGCGTTCAAACCATAACTCCATGTTATGGACTGAACATGCAGTTAAGCAATACATAACCATTTAATGCACAACAATAACCTTTTTTTTTTCTTTAAAAAAATATATAATTTTCTTTTAAGTTAGAGGAACCCACAAGGCCATGCTGCCCTGGGAAGAAAGCCACATCACCACCACCAGTAATTTGAATTAACAAAAAAATGACATTGATGAAAAAAAATCTGCGTTTTCTCTTAGCCACTTTGTGTTTGTTCAATGAAATATCTTCAAATCTTGGAAATTGTATGCCTTAAAACATCTGCTTTTTTGGAATCCATTGATGCAGAAGAAAAGCCCTTTGTGTACACATGTTAACTTAAAGGCTTCAGCTGATGTAACGATTGATTATGAACTCATACGATGCACAGTCTGTAAGCAGATAATTAAAATCTCACGTTTTAAAATGCTTAAAGCTGCACTGTGTTACAAGCTGGATTGTACTTCACAACAGAAACCATAAACAAACTGGGTTAACGGGTCCTATTATAGCTGACCATACAGATAAGTACTAATATATAATTAAGACATGGATTAATGTTTTTTTTTGTTTCTTGAAAAGGTTTTTTTTGTTTGTGTGGGTCTGGTAAATATTTAAGCCATGGCCCGTGCCAGTTAATTGCAGAGTGTGTGTTCCTGTGTGTGTGAACACGGCGGGACAGGAGAGGTGGGGGTGTGCCGGGAGCGAGGCATGCTGCCTGCCAGCTGTCCGTCGACTCAAATCCCCGTCCCCTGCTTTAATAAGAGCTCTGAGAGATGCATTGTTCTCCCCAAAAAGCAGACATGACGGGGGCAGCCCTGCCATCTGCCGCACCCCACCGCCCCTCCATCACCAGCACCGCCAGAGCTTCATTCACAATCACAGCCATGCATGAAGATGGAGACACTGGGATCAGCTGGTGTTGGGGGGAGGTTGTTGGGGGTCCAACAATGAGCGGAGGCTTTTCTGCAAGAAAAAAAAAAGCATTGTCCCAATTTAGCGGCTGGAGTTTATGGAAGAAGTGAACAGGCCCCTGCTTGATACTGCAGCCTAGGTCGACAAACTGAAGGTTCACTTGTTCACTTGTCTCAAATGGAGGCAAACGGGTTGATTTGCATGGCAGTTGAAGTCCGACAGTTGCTGAAGAATGCTGAGCAAGTGATAACAATCCAGTTCTGCAGAGTTATGATTCAACTGGAAAGTCAAGATAAGCCCGGGGTTTAATACCTCACATTGTGTCGTTTCTCTGAAGAATCTATGGTTTACTGTTCAGTGTCAAACATCCTCATATCTGCAGGTTGAAAATTAATTTAGGGCAATAATGCAGGCAAAAGAATTTATATCCTTTGGACAGTTCCACGGACCAACACAAAGCAGCTGCTTATCTGTGAATAATATAAATTTAAATGTGCAGTGTGGTGTAAAATTGACTTTTTTGGTCTTTACACCATGTTATTATGTTATTCTCTCTTCAAAAACACACCTGGAGTGTTGCCTTCATTCCTTCATGGATGTTTGAGAAATCCTTGACGTTCCTGTGCAAAACGCCTGAATGTACATAGCAACACCTTAGAGACGAGGATCCTCCTCAGAGCTGCAGTTTCCAAACTGCTGACCTTCTGCCTTTTGCAAAAACTCTAAACACACTTGGACATCTAATGTCTCTTGGTTATCCTGCAGTCATTGTGTTTGTTTCAGTCATGCAAAGTAATGAAACGTCTGAGAGGCTTGGCTGGGAACAATCACTATATGGAGTCTTATTTCCGCTGTAAAGGCCAACTAACAGATACCATGTTGCAGTGCATCGACTCTCTCTGAGGTCATGGCTTCACTCCTATAAGCTTCTGTCTGCTTTGCAGGCTTTTTTCACACATTTGCAGTAAGTAACTACTTGTACTTTGTATTTCAAAAAGGATAATTATACAACTCAAACATAAATGTCAGCATTTGTTGAGTTAAATCAGATTATAGCTTTTAGCTTGCATCTTCAATAGCAAATGAAAGCTTTAGAAAAACAAGAATCAAGATAAGAATAGTCAATAAAAAGGTATGGTAGTTTTATTTATATGGCACATTTTCAGCAACAAGGCTGTTCGAAGTGCTTTACAAATTAAAAGGAAATACAAACAAAACAACAAACCAAAAGAAAGGCAAAACGGTAAAAGTATAAACTATTGGTTCCCCATGTTCAATAAGAATAAGTATTCCATAATATATGAACTAGTGGTAGTTTCTCTTGATTCCTGTTCTGATAAAACTAAATGTTGGTTCTTTGTGTTTAGTAAGATTAGTTAGGTATAAAACTAAACGTTGGTTAAAAGAAGAGTAAAGTAGTTCATTATCCTGATTATCAGCAAATCATTACAATTAGCTGGTTTTCTGACTGAACATGGCAACGACTGTGTACCATCCTCAGCCGAAAGGATGTCTGACTCGCTTTAAAGTAGTACTGAACGGACTCTTCAGACAGCACAAGCTGCTCAGTAGCCATGGAGAATCATGTTTAGGGAAATGCTTCATGGCTATCAGGGCACCCACCATGCGACAAATAGTAAACCCTCTTTAGACTTCGATTTAGCGCAGGCTAAATTGGATTGTATGACCACATCAGTACAAATGTGATCAACTAATGCAACAGTCACACATTCCACATGGATACAAACCCCAAAGTAGACAAGACGACCATCATGAAATGAGGTCAGAGGTGAAAAGTACACAGTCATGCTAATGTGTGAAACAAAAATGCGAATTTGATTTGAAGCGCTTCATTTCAGTTATGACTGCCATAGTGTTTTAGTCTTAACTAAAATCGTTGCCTGTGTTCGATCCAAACATAACCCAGCAAGAATGAGCAGATACAGACAGTGAATGGATGGATGGATTGATTTGTCATTTAATCAAGAAATTTGTTTCTTATAGGAAATACAAGAGGAGTATGAATTTATATAAATTCTGAAGTATCAGTTTTTATGTAGATTTTAGGAAAAAAATCATGTAAAAAAAAATTCAGCCTCAGTAATCAATGGGAAAATCTTTATTGCAGTTGTAAGACTCTTCAAATAATTACTGACCAACTTTCTGTATGCCAATACTGCTATTTTGATGATTTATCCTTCATGACAAGCTGTAAGACTTTGACATTGGAACGACTCTTTGCCACCTTCCCAATATTTTTCTGCCTTCAACTTTACATTTTTTTTTATGGAGGTAAAAATTAAAAGATTTCTTTAACCCTCCTGCAGCCTTAGCACGACACGCAGGAATAGCGCAGCAGATGCCACGGTTGGACAATGGAAAAGCAATGAGGGTTTCCCGTCATACTGTCAGTTCCCATAACGACGCAAAAAAACTTTGCAATAGCATATGCGGGGGTCAGTGACACTCCGGGGTCAGTGACTGTGCACGGGAAAAAAGTCTCAAGCAGGCTCCATAGGATTTCATGTTAGGACTACAGCCGGGGAAAATGTACATTTTAGCTTCAACTGCACTCAAATATAAAAATACAGCTTGCTGTATTTGATTAACCACCAGAACACACCACTTCACTGTAAAGATTATGTGTCACAGACAAAAGGCCTCTATTTATACACACAATATTTGCTCAACCACCATCAAGCTGTTTTAGCATTTATTCAAAAAGCAGCACCTCATCACTTGGTTTATGGATGTCTGAAATACATTTTTCCTCTAGTAAAAATTCAGGTATCCACAATGTTCATTTGAGATAGGACATTTCTGATAGACTGCTGATTCTATACTGATGCAAAATGAAGATTTAAAAGTATTTAGGTTAGAGAAATGTCTGTAAATCATGTGTACAGGAGGCGCCACTTTCTCTCTTTGGTTCCCTGGATAATTTGTTTGCTTTCCCACAGTAAGTGATCAGCATTAAGGATCACTTTTCCCCGTTTTCAGGCAGACCAGACTTCACTTGTCTGGCTCGAACCGGAGTTCAGATAAGCCGGATTCCCAACTCACAAATTCACTTCTTTCCTCCAAACGGCCGTTTCAAATAGTATCAGATTCATCACTCAGAAGCATCGTTACAGAAAAATGCTTCTCTGATCATTTATTTTCCTCACATTCCAGATGTAGCAACTCACAGTTCAGTGAATAAGGTGGGATAATCTGTCACTCTATTCACTAAGCGTATATGACGTATTTCATTATGTCTAATGACTGTTAGTGTTAGGATACAATTGCTTATTACATAACCACGATTCAAGTATAATGGAAAGATTCATTTCTCACACCCTTCACTACTACTTATGTCTGCGTTTTGCACAAAAAAAAAGTAAAGCTGGTGTGAATAAGTGCTTGACTTGCTTGAACATGCAGCAATTATTTTTTCCCCCACGACTACACCCAACATCAACACGAGCCGCTTCAGAGACAAGAGCGTTATGAGTTATTGTGTCATTCCATTCCTCGGAAATCCTATAAATCTATCACCCTGTGGATTTACCGTCTCATTTTTTCCAGTGTAAATAGGAGGCAAAAATGCTTAGGTAAACAAAGTAAATGAGATAATATTTATACATTTCATACAAACCAAAGCCTGCTGATGCTGCCTGGTAAGCTCAGAAGCAGCATTTAGTGTTTTACTTTGTTTCTATTCAGAAGAAGATGGACAGCTGGTTGGCGTTTCCACTAAATGACTCTCCAATAGCACATTTTCTCTCGTTTATTTAACACCGTCTCTGAGTTTCAGGTACGGTTACTGTCAGACGGAGCTTTAAAGGCTGGCCTCTTGAAGGCCGTTAATGGCCCGGCTTACTGGGTTAACACAATACAGACACTGATCTGAGAGCAACAGCCTTGTTACGTGAAGTATGAAAGGCTTGGCGCTGGAGCAACTCCCTTTGTTTCCTGCAAAAGGAGGAAATGGCCACATTCCTCGCATTACCATGTGCAAGGGGTCTGACCAAGCCCCCCCGTCAGTGGGCTTCAAACGGCGCAGAGTGGCGGCTCTCTAATGACACTCTTGTAACTTCAAACCCTTTTTTTATTACAAAAAGAGAGGGGAAAAAAGTGTGTGATGAATGGTGGACCTGCTCATTTGCTCATGGCTTTTGCTGAAGAGTTGGAACCAGGGGAAGTATTATGTATTTTCTGGGCAAGTAGTGCTATTTTATACCACAATCACATAATTCTGTTAACTTCAGGTGTTATATATATAAGCATGACTTAAACATATTTAACTTCACAATTTAACACCTTGAAATTGGGTCTCTGTCGCTTTAAAAACTCCTGTTCTTTCTGAAACTCTGCCTGCAGGTTCTCATCACAACTTTTTACCAGTGTTCAATTTTAGCTTGTCACAGGACAGGACATGTTTCCAAAAATAAAACCTTGGTGTGAGTGAATTTTAAAAGTAGAATTTGAGACTTTCTGTTGCTTTTGGAGGAATTACTCCTTCATCCCTGTGTGGCTTTTCAGCCCATGTTTGTGCAGGAATGGTTTCAGGGAATGACGCTGTAAAGCATCTTCTGATTTTATTATGGTCGGGTCCATGCACACATTTGGTTCTGAAACATGTCCATCTTCCGTTTAGGAAATCAAAAATTCTCTTCTGGACATCTTGTCAGATTTCTTTGATTTATCCATGATTTCACACTATGAAGCAGCATGTTGTCTCCAGTTTACTTAAGTGTAGCGAATTAACCAGAAGCTTACAAAATCATGACATCATGGCAGGATATTATAAGATGTATCTTCTACCAGCTCCTTTTCGAACAGAAGATATACAAGTCACATGTAACATGGGCAAAATAATTTGTTTTACATTTTATTTCTTAAGTTTGTTTCAGTGTATTTCATTTTGTGTATTTCATTTTGTTTTTACTGTCTGTTTGAAATAATGAAATTGAATTGAATTGAATTGAATTGAATGGCATAATTCTCTTATCTTATTATAGTAAGATTTGACTTTAAAGAAAGTGATAAAAACCTTTTTTCTTTCCCATTAAGAAAGTGGGAATGATTTAGCTAACCAACCTTAGAAAGGAGACTTTAATCTGATTTAATGTCAGATAGCAAGAAAGAAAAAAAAGCTTCCATCTTTTTTTAAGTGTGAAATGAACTGTAGGCTTGTGCTTTAGTGAAGAAGAAAAAAAAGCAGCCAACCAAATGCCAGTAACCATGTTGGAGGGCCGTAAGACAAAAACATTTACACAAGTGTGACTTGTTCCAGGTCCAGCAGACATGGGCCTCTTGCTCTTGGTGACACAAGAAATTTCTTACATTAGCAAAAAAGTAAACAAATGACACTGAGCTGGTGAGGAACTGTAAACAGGACTACGCCTCGGGGAGACGCCGTTTACAGATAAGACACATATTTTGGTTTGTGTCCCGTGGGCTCATTCCTGCTATGCCTTTCGTTCTGCATAATTTCAGAATAACTGTAACAAGATAAGGACGGCAAATATCTGGGTCTCGTTTTATTCAAAGCACTGCATTTATCCCATCAGGCCGCCAGTCTATGCCTCCCTGTTCTGTTCAGCTGCTCTTATAGATGAACGTGGACAAGAGCAAGCAAAGAGGGAAAAAAGGTGAAATCAAGTACACAATGCTTCCTGTTAGTTTTTTCAGGAAGCATGGTGAAAATTATAATTACGGACGTATGAAATGTATGAAAGAAATCTGTGTCAATAACTACGTTTTCATTAACTATAAAAATGCGCAAATTGAAAGTAGAAGATAAATTTGGTTAATGGAAACCCAAATTTAGGGGGAAAAAAAACTCTAGTTTTTCAATAAAGTTTTTGTGATATGACGAGGTGATCTTTCAGTCGTATCAAAAGTGTATTTTGATACGATTGAAATGCATCTCTGGTCACAAAATCAACAACAGAATGTTACTACTGGCGGAACATACAACGGAGACGGCAGGAAGTGGTAAGAGGTTGACGTTTTTTTCCGTTATGTGAACAAACCTATTCAAGTGATTTATATTTCTTATTTAATGGAAAACTCTGCAATTGTGAAAATTTGTATTTATTTTTTGATATTAGCGGAACATTGACAAAGTTTTGTGCAGATTTGTAATGGAAGCGCATCAGAATCCCACCTCTCTTAGCTTTGACTACAAATCCACGATCTTGTGACAATATTCTCAGCTTCCGCTGTTGGATAAACTTAAAAATTCTTCCGTCCATTATTACTTCAGAAAACATTGCTCTGTTGTGTGACGTCTACATCTTTCTGAGTTCAGCATGTTGACGTTTCTTTTGTTTTTTCTTGGGTGAAAAGATCGGTTTTGGGCCGTTCAGACTGCCGTGAAAAAGCTGGATGTAGCTGGAATACAGGCAAAGAGAGCGGATTTTGGGTCACTTTTGCTGTATGAACAGCCGCAACCATCATGGAAATATACTCACTGGACGTCTGATGCATGTAAACACTCCTCAAAGCAAACCCAGACATTCTTTGTTCCCACTGGTTCTGAAAGCTCCGGAAGACGCTGAGCCAAATCTAACTGCTTCAGGGAAACAGGCCCTGGGTGTTTGTCTCACCACAAGGGCGCTGCTGTGTGTCAACACACAACATGAGTGTTTTCTGGAGTGCTTGTGGTGCCAAATACCTTAGGAAAAAAAAACAACACCTGAAGGAAGATAAAAATACAATTAGCTAGAGTTTTATAGGTATGTTGTCCATTCATTGCATAGATTGAGCAACCGTTAGAAGAACAAAGGTGAGTTTTGTTGAAAGATGAATGACGTATTAGCTTTCTACAAACAAAGAGGATGGAATTTCATGGGATGTCACAGGGCTGCAGGGCCAACAGGCAGATGTTTGTGGGGAGACAAAGCACCGAGTATCTCCTGCCCTCCAGCTCGGAGGCAGAAGCACCTGTCGGCTCCCACCATATGGACGTGCGCACACACACACACACACACACACACACACAACCTGCAGTGTGTACCATACACACAGACTGCAAGTACAGCAATGTGAAAGGAGGCCTCCGCTTTCATTTCTGTTAATAATAAAAGTGAAGAAATATTAGCACCACTTGAACTATTCCTAATTTTCCATAAAACAGAATGCATTTTATAGGGCTACAAACGGTACAAGGTTTACAAGTTTTTGAAAAACTAGCGTAGTTTAATGTAGTCTAGTTTTTTTTAAAAGAAAGTAGTAGTTCCACTGGCAGATTATTTAACTTATAAGATGGGAACATTTCTTTTTAAGTGAAAATCTACTGGAACTAGTACTTTTTTTTACATCAACATTAAGGAACTGACTACAAACAAGCTCCTGAATCTTGCTGAAAATTTTATAGCAAGTTAGTTTTGCCCCAAGATATGTCCACTAGAAACTACACAGACATACTTGGTAAGATTGTGTTTTTGCAGCATAAACATACACCCAGAGCCACAATAGAACGGCTTAGAAACATTGTTTTGCATGTCCTTTACTCACTGAGTTGTTTCCAAATTGTATACATAAAACATCTGGAAAAAATGAAGTATTTTCCTTCCAACTCACAGATGTACACTACTGTCTGTCATGTGACACGCAAATAAAATTCATGAAGGTTTGTGGTTCAGTAGAAATCCTGTTGTAGGGAGTTCTGACAGTGAAAAAATTCCTACAACAACTTTAACATCTTATTTAGTTGAAGTCAGCTGTTGATAGTGTTTTTTTCCCCAGTGCTACATTTCTTTCAATCTTTCTGCTTTGTGCTGAAAATGTGTACGGACTCGAATGACCCCGACTCCCCCATCCCCATCTGTGCAGATACGATCCGTTTGGAAACAGATGGCCGAGCAGAGCCTGGACTTCCAGGTCAGATCAGGATGAGCTGAGTCCTCCATCGGCCCATTGGCCAGTGTGCAGAGATTGATGGCTCAGTGCTTGAGACCCAGAGAGGGGCTGGTGTCACACAGAGAGCAGGTGGTGAACCTCTGAGACACAAGCTAAACAGCTCACTGCCCCGACACCAACAGAGGGCAAAGGTTAAACACCGGGGGAGAGCGACTAATAATGACTGTCGGGACTACCAGCACAAGAAGAAGACAGAGGTTCTCAGTGATCAATGTAATATCACCATTTCATTTTGTTGAAATTCTTTCATCACTGATGAAGTAAAAGACTTTTTTCAGCTCAAATGCTCCAACATAAATCGACTTTCAGACATTTTAATGCTGAATTTATGTTGCATTCGTACTTGTTATTAATCTATGATGGAGTATTAGGGTCATACTAATAAAAACAATTTAATTATGAGACGTAATAGTAACCACAAGAATATAATTATGAGAATAAAGTCAAAATAAGAGAACAGGGTCACAAACTGACAAGACAAAAAGTCAAAATTATGACAATAAAGTCAAAATATTACCAGAATAAAGTCAAAATAATACAACAATAGAATATTTACAGAATAAAGTCAGAATATTATGAGAATAAAGTCAAAATAAAGTTAAAAATATGACAAAGTCATAAAATGAGATTAAAGTAAAAATTTAAATCAAATACTAGAATAAAGTCATGGTATTTAGAAAACAGTACCTATAACATTACGAGAATAAAATCAAAATGTAAGAAAAAAAAGAGAGAGTAAAGTCATAAAGTTGAAATTATATGAGAAAAAATTCAGAAAGTCAGGAAAAAATGATTGTATTCTGATTATATTACATATAATCAGGGTCATTCTGGGGTCATTCTGTATTCTGATTATATGTAATATAATCAGAAAAAAAAAAAAATATATATATATATATATATTTCAATTTTCTTAGCATGGCTCTGATACGTCGTCATGCTATGAAACCAAACATTATTAGCAGTCAGGGTTGACCTACTGACAAACTGCTCTGGGAAAACCTGCCTCCTAACATTCACATGGATGTTATTTCACCACCTAGCTAAACATCACCCGTCCCCTTCACCTCCACCCACCACACACACTGGAAACCTGCTGGGGTCATTCTGTTACAGCAATTAACAACCAGCAACCAAGAAAACTGCTGGTTGCTGGCTAATACAGGCTAATAACAAACCATTGTGTATTAGCTCTGGTGCTAATTTCCACCTGCAGCCTCAGATCAGCTGGTAAGTTTTAAAAAGGAATGCATAAAAAACGGATGTATGCTGTTAAATAAATGTCATATAAATGTCATTCATAACTAAGACACCATTCAGAGATACAACCCAACAGCATGTAACCGCATAACATCCACACTCTCAAGAGTTCATGATACACAGCGCTCACTTATATTCACTTATATTTAAAATAAAAAGAAACGTGAATTAAAACAAAATACACTGTAAATCCAACTTGTTTTGTTCTTGTTTTTTACATTTGTTATAAGTTTTATAAGCGGCTCCATCTGGTTCAGGCTAGTGAAAAAACTAGTTTATGGACTGGGAGAAGGCAGAGGAGCTGGGTGTTTTCACAGATTATCTGGCCCATACCACATTGTCACAACATAGTGACAGTTTCAACAGATATGTATGTTTATGTAAAAAAAAAAAAAAAAAAAAGTTACATACTAGAGCTTTGCTAACATCAGATGTTGACTGTGTTCAGTGTTGGCCCAATCAGCCTACGACCATTTTAGAAACATTTGACCATTGGCTGAAAAATTACAGTTTAAAATAAGAACCTTATTTATTATGCTAATAAATTATACCCTCTCTACACTTTCATAACTAATTCTCTGCTCAAAGTCAATGGGAATCTGTCGCTACACTTCGTTTAGACTTGGTCCCTCATGGCGCTTTGACCAGCCATTTAACATTTGATCTGACAGCTGAGCTGCTTCCGATGGTTTAACCTGTTCATGGAGTCGCTTTGGTTGACCCCTTGATTTATTTATCGATGTATCTGAGCAGAGTGGCGAGGATTATTGTATGAAAGCCGACACGGTTTCCTCCGCCAGCCCCCAACTTGTTCGCTAAAGTTTGACTTTGTGTTTCTGGCAATTTGCTCCCATTGTGAATCACTTCCTGATAGGAGGCGCTCTGGGAGACTGGCTCAGTCAACTGCAAAGGAATGCGACATTCCACTCTAATCTTACGGATGTTTCTTTGGATTTCAGAGACTGATTTCTGCCATTTTCCCAGTTGTGTCTGGAGAAAGTGTTTCCTGACTGACACCCAGGCTATGCTCTGCCTTATCCACATGACTACAACACATGGTTCTCTTGTTACTAGCACCATTATGTAGTACCACTTGCCATTATGTTGGATTTTATCACAAATATCTTGATGTTTTATATTTATATCTTCACTTATTTATGGTTTAAATATTAAAGTCTTAATAGCTACAAACTTTTAGATTCTTGTTTCCTCAGTTCATCCTCTGAAATTGTTAATTTTTCTGAGTTTCAATTTTTTCTGATATCGTTTGCAAATTTTATGTTATTTTTTTTATCAGTTTGTTCCTGTTTTTAACCTATGGGAAGCAATGTATGTGACTGATTTGAATGAAGAGCAGCTACATTTTTAGGGTAGCTAGTGCAGAGCTAAATATTTAGTTTGGAGTTAAATAGTTAGCTTGCTAACTAAATATTTAGCTTGCAACTGTGCTATTTACAAATGACGAATATGATGAAAATATAACTTGAAAACGGAACCCTCAGTTTTTTTCTCGTGACTTTTTAAATAATCCAAATGACTGCTGTTCATTTTTGACTGTGTAACTTTTCCACTGTGCTGTCTTCATTATTTCCCAACACCAGTGTTATGAAAACAAGCCGTCTAGTATGTTCAGTGAATATCCTTAATCTTTTTATTTATAGCCTCTTAATGTTTTTATTCCTTTGTATTGAAAAGCTTCTGTTGTGTGTTAGGTTTCCTTCTTGTTTGTGTAACTCATCCACATGCATGTTCTAAATAGCAACAGAACCGTTTATGCTCGCTGAGTTGTACCATGTCAGGGGAAAGCTTCGGTAAACACAGAGCTCGCTAAACAAACACTGTCTTGCTATGATAACCTCTCTGACCAGATGGGAAACGCAGCGTTAAAGGGAACAGAGAGTCAGGGGAGCAGAGGGGTCAGACATCAGGAATGAGGAAATCCCACCCTCGCTCCAGCACATAGAGAACAGGAAGTGAAGGCCATTTGCATACAAATTGTTCTTCAGTGGTGTAACATATGCATCAGTGTGAGGGTGGGTTACCAACAGAGCAATAATGTAAATCACCAGGTGGGTATAATGTGTTAGATGGGATCCTTTGACTGCAGGTGGAGATGTGGCTCAGAAAAAAACCCTCTTAGAATAAGCCAATAAAATATGCATTCATAAAAATATTTAATCTATATTATCAATGCAGACACTTCTCTCTATCACAACAGACGGGTCTGAATTTTCACTGTTTCTTTCACGAAGTCCTCTGGTTTATTCATTTAGAAAGCGGAACCGATTTATGGTTAATGCACTGCAAAAACACAAAATCTTACAAAGTATTTTTGTTCTAGTTTCTGGTGCAAATATCTTAGTGCATTTGAAACAAGACAAAATTGACTTACAAGTTAACTTTTCAATAGGAGCTTGTTCAAAGTCAAACACTCCTTAATATCAATGAAAAAGTACTGGTTTCACTTTTAGATTATTTTACTTATGTTACAAATTGCTTGTAAGTTAGTTTTGTCTTATTTCAAATGTACAAAGATATCTGCACAAAAGATTTTGTGATTTTGCAGTGTAGATAAAATGCTACTGAACTGGTAATAAACCTTTCAGTCTGTTGTATTAAAGCAGGAGTCAAACTTTGTTCCCGAAACCTGCAGCCAACACCTGCTGTTCACATCAACATCCTCAGGGTTAATGAAGCTCAGCTTGGAAGGAAACAAAAGTAGCGTTTTGTTACAGCCCAGAATTATATATATATAAAAAAACAATTATAAGGCTTATCATAATTCTCTATTTCTAACAAGTTGATACAATAATTATTAAAACATGATAGCAGGGTTGCACATTCCTGTATGGGATTCCTTTAGTGCCAAACATATGTTCTGTGCTTATGTAAGGTGACATGTCTGTGCTGTAGCTAACATGGTGCTCTGACCCACAGGTTTAGACTCATGCTCTAAACATAACTTTCTTATGTCAATGCTTATGAAATTCAAATTAATCTCTTTATGTCTGTACAACTGATTTTTTTTTATCCTTGTGGGATCAATAAGATATGTTTGAGTTGAATTGAAACACTTAGTTTTTTTTTCTCTATGTGGTGAAAAAACAAACAAACAAACACTTGGTTCACTTCAAAATACCAAAAACGACTGTAGGAGATTTATGAATAATCCTCATCTAGAAGCAACATACACAACCATGTCCTGTACACCGGGAAAACGGGTTTAGGTAAGGTTGCATGGTGGCACAGTTGGTAGTACTGTAGCCGCGTTTCCATTACAAATGTGAGCATAAGTTTGTCAATATTTCGTTAATGTAACCCCCCCCCCCACAATTTCACATTTGCTGTATTTCCATTAAATAAGAAACACAGTTGAAATCACACGTGAATAAGTTTGTTCATGTGATAAGTACGGAAGCGCATTGCTGTCACGCAGAAAAAAAATTCATACTGCAAAATTATACTGCAAAATTAAAACGTGTTATGTATCACGTTGAAACGTGATACGTAACACGTTAAAATGTGATAGTATCACGTTATAGCGTGATATGTATCTTGTTAAAACGTGATACGTGGATAAGCATCTTGTTAAAACGTGATACCTATTTCGTTAAAACGTGATAATTTTATGTCCAGAAAGTGGCGGTGTCATGTTAGCCTATTACAGTGGCTAACATGAATCAGTCAGGTTTCCCTTGATGTTTGGTCTACAGGGATACGGATGCTGCTTTGCACTGTGGTTAAAACCTTTAATAACATGAGCAGAATCCTAAACAGAACGGGATGCACAGAAGGAAACGTCAGTTCGGTCCTC
>CAEGAF010043051.1:0-11057 GCA_903067075.1 Micropoecilia bifurca | reverse complement strand
AACATTGAAAAGGTGGATTTATTTAAATAAGACAGTTTAGTCAAACATATGCGACACTTAACCTGCAGAACATAATATGAACGTAAACTAAGAGTCAATTTCAGCTGATTTCAGATAGATCAAGTAGAAACTGACAAGAACCGGATGAAGCAACAAAAATGAAAACAATTTTTTTTCCATTATAAAATCAAAATGGTCCCACACTAAGGAAACCTTTCGTTTGAGGCTGGTCCATAGTTGACGCTGTAAAATATCAAGAATTCGTTTGGTAAATGGTTTTGACTGATTTACAGGTTTGCTTCCTTATAAACAGTTTGACGCGTTAATGTCATTTCGAAAAAGTTCCTGTATTGGTTACGTGACTTGCTGAAACCAATATGCGCACCGACATGGGTTTTGGTCTGTGGGCTTGACGCATGCTTCGACGCATCGGTGTTGCCGGACCCATCAATACTATTTTTTATGGAGGCATTAATTTTCCGCTTACACAAGAGTATCGATTCATATACATAGTTCGCTTAACATACGTTTATTTGTTTGGATATCACGGTATGTACGACTATTCATTATCTTAACCGAACATTAAAACTGTCAGGAAAATCTGGAGGCCATTTGAGTTAACATTATTTAGCTGCAGAGGTCGTTTTCATTAAGTTTTTGGCTGTAGATTCTAACCCACAAGTGTCAAACTCCAGTCCTGGAGGGCCACTGTCCTGCAACATTTAGATGTGCCGCTGCTGCACCACACCTGAATACAACAATTAGGTGATTAGCAGGAATCTGGAGAACATGTCTACATAATGAGGAGGCAATTAAGCCATTTGACTCTGGTGTTTTGTACCTGTGGCAAATCTAAAAACTGCCAAAATGTTTTATTAATATTAGTATGTCATGTTGGTGACTGAAGTCTGTTACAATGGCTTCAACACATTTCTTCAGACAGGTTGGCACGACTTTTAATGCTGTCCAAAAATGTTTCTATAAGCTGATTAATTTCTTTAATTATTTCTGACTTTTTTATGCTGTATCTTGTAAACTGGGTGTGCAAAGTGATTCGAATCAATATGATGGTGACACACAGAGGTGAGTCTGATTAATTTTGCTCACACCTCTTTTTAAAATATTTATTATCCTAATGTTTCTGCTTTATTTACTGTTTTTCCTTCCAGGCAGGAAAAAACAGGCATTCTTCTTCATCCAAGGGCCAAAAAAAAAATACCAAAACTTCTTATGTCAAACTGTGGACCATGTTGTCAGATATGTGCAGGTATGTGTTACTCTAATGATCCTAGGTCTTTGTAGAAGCACTTTCTTATTGGCTTTTGGCTTTGTTTGCTATTTGAATGTAGCTGTGCTCTATATAGTTAATAATTTTTATTATTTGTCGTCTTAGCATTTTGCCAAAGATGGGAGCCAGTGTATAAGCCTTCCTCATTGCTGTGTAACTAGGGCAGCCCTTCCTCCTGCATGCTGGTGAAAACAAGAGCAGCACTAAAGACACTTCACCATCAGTGATCATGAGACCATTCATAGCCACGTTCAATGAACTTTCAAAGTACATTGCACCTTCAGTGCAAAGTACCATGAATTTGTATATTGCTGTCAGTGCTGTTTTGAAATACAAGTAGATTATATACTGCAACTGGTGATGGTGTTTTTGTAGATTCCAGTGCCCTTTAATGTCTTTTAAAAATAAATTTGGGGATTATTGATGGCCAGTAGTTTCTGGGGATAAAAAGTTTTTTATTTGGATGCAGTAAATTGACAAAAGTGGGTAATGAGAGAAGGGGGGAAGACTGGGAAGTGAACCCACGACAGCCACATTGAAAACTAGATCCTCCATAAGTGGGTTGTGCTTAACCTCAGCACCACCACAACACATTCTGTCAGTAGTATTTTAAAACTCAGATTTCTATGTTGATACACACTTTACATGTGTGTTTAACACATTCATAGTGTTAACTTTTGACAAAATACACTAGTGTTGGGTAAGTCAACACTGATGTGTGTATAATTTCAACTACTGTTGATTCAACTGTATCACAAATAACACTTTCAAAAGTATAATTTCATCCAGAGTGGACCACTTTCAGAGTATTGACTTAATCTCTGTAGGAGTTGACTCAACACTTCCAAATTTGCTGTGTGTGGTCATCGGGGCCCTTGGGGCAGTCACCCCAAACTGGAGCAGTGCCTAAAACAGATCCCTGGAACATCAGACATCTCAGTCCAGAAATGTGCAGTACTAGGTACAGCCAGGATACTGGACCCTCTGAACCCTCAATCTCCCAGGTCTCTGGTAGAGGATCCGAGCTCAGAGGATGAGAGAGACCACCCATGGATATATAGAAAATTTACTTTAGTGTACTAATTTATTTGCTTCTCCTGCTGGGCTATGCCACCTGCTGGTTTAAAGGAATAACTGCAATTGGCAAAAATACTGATGCTTTCAATGTGTGTTCATTTCTAACAAGAATGTACACTAAAAATAACTAATAACTAGCAGAAAATAATGTGATTATTTTCTGCTAATAACTCTTTCGCAGAAAATATCTACTTATCTATCGATTTACCTTGTCAGCTTGTCTGAGACAGTCTATTCGTCTCATTTTGCCTTTCTGATCAGGATTTGACAAGACACAACACGCAGCCTTCTTTCCAGTGATTGACAAGACAAAGTCCTCTCTGCATTCAGGTCTGATGTCTTTTCTTAGTTTCGCCAAAAGTCGGCTAGCCCACTTTTGTTTCACCTAGTAGCAGAATGATACAGAAACAGAAATCTCAGTTTATGAAATCAGCCCTTTAGTTGATAACTAGCTGCACAGCATTATTTTAAAAAAATCTACCTCTACTTTTTCTCCCAGTAATTCATCTTTAACAGCTCTCTCTTCTTCTTTAGTCATCCTCTTCTCGTGTTTTTTGAAGTACTTCCTTTTTCTGGCCTGAAGGTTAAACCATGTATAAGCGAAGGCACGAACCTGGGGCAGCAGAGCCTCAATGAATGGATGGAACTCATCCTACAGGACAAACACACACACACACACACACACACACACACACACACACACACACAAACGCACACACATACACACAAAAGGTTAATGCATGGAATAACAATCATTTAACCAAAATTATTGAGTTTCACATACAAATTGTGTGAGTTCAAATATGTTTAAGCAATAAGTACTAGAGTTGCTAATTGAGTTTAAGAACTACTTAGAATACGTTTTGGCCTGTCCTGTGAATCCAGAGTGGTGAGTCCTATGGAGGACAAATTCCTCAAAAAATTAAGAATAGATAGAGAATGAAATAAATTACCCCATAACATTGTTTAATGTTCCAACAATTGAACCAAAATGATCATTTCATGATTTCTATTTTCAATCTATTGTTTCATTTAGTTCATGTAAAACTTTTTCATACATTTACTTTTCTCATTTCTTTATTTCATTTTTAGAGATTTTTATACCACTTATATATTGTTAATAAATCTATTTTCAACTAATTATTGTAATCCATCTTAATTCAAAAAATGATCAGATCTAATTTCTAAGCATTTCTTGTACTGGAAACACCACAGCTGGAGACATCACATTCTTTGTGTTAGAGACGTCACTGTCAAACTCCCTGCAATAAAACTCGGAGCTGATCAGATAAGAACTGACCCCCAATACAAAAGCAAGGCCTGGATCCCAAAGCCTTGTCAATCTCCAACTGAGACACAAGAACTGTGAACCTTTTTCTTCTAACTCAGGGGTGGGAAATCCTGGTTCTGAATAATTCAAATTAGAAAATAACTATGAAGATTAAAAGAAAAGAGTACAACCTAATCCACATACGTTAAACGATTTTATTGTTTTTGTTGTGACACCAATTGATTATGTAGTGTTTTGTCTTTGTTTTGAATGTATCCTTTTTAATGTATACCTTCTTGTTTGTCTGCTTGTTTCTCTTGTTTTTGTTTGGTTATTTTATTTTTGTTGGCATAATTAATTCTATTATCTTATTTATTTTGCAGATCAATTATCCTTTTTCTTTTTGTTAGTCTGTAATGTTTGTTGTATATACACTGATGAATAAAAAATATAATTGTCTTGACCCAGAACAACTGAATTCAGTGCTGCTAGAAGTCACTGGCGTCTCTCAGGCAATCTCTTCTCCCTTCCTCCCTCCTGTTTTCCTATTCTTTTCTTCCGTTGATATCAAATTCATATCTACTTTGCGGACATACAAGACCGAAGGATAATTTTTCTTTGTCTAGCCTAAATGTAACCGAGGATCGGATCGCCAAGCTCCCTGTTCTCGGTCACTACACATCCCATACTGCACCCGAACCCTTTGGTCCCTCCAATCGGTGGGATAGAGCTGAGCCCGGCTGGGCTCCATGGGTTAAAGCCCAGACACGAGGCGTTCACTAACGTGTCCCACCTCCCCAGGCCTGGCTCCAGAGTGGGACCCGTTGACCAACGGCTTTGTTCATCACAACCTTCTTCAGGGCTGCATTTGTCTGGTTACTTGGTAATGTAGGACCTGTCTGCCTTGGGTGACCTTACCAGGGCATGAAACCCCAGAAAGCATAGCTCCTACAATCACTGGGACACTCAAACCCCTCCACCACAATAAGGTTGCAGCCCAGGGAGATATTCGGGATCTTGTTCACGAATGAGGTAAAATGGAGCAGGAGATTGACAGATGGATTGACGCAGTTTCTGCAGTAAAGCGGGCGCTGTCCCGGTCTGTTGTGGTGAAAAGAGAACTGAGTTAAAATGCGGAGCTCTCTATTTACCAGTTGTTCTACGTTCCTAACCTCATCTATGGTTATGAGATGTAAAACAGAGATTTAATAATTAGTGCACCCCACAAATATGTGACAATATAACTCCACCTAGCCTACCCTAGCTAAAACTTGAAACAGTATTCATAGTAGTTGCTATAAATATTGTAAAACATCAAAAGCAGTTGGATGTATTTATTTGTTTTTTCAAATTCTAACATTGCTTTTTGAATTATTTTTCTTGCTGATTTTGGATATTATGTAGCTACATGAATTTTTGCTCTTACTTTTTTATTTTTGTACTTTTGCTATGATGTGTAACCAGATTAACGCAATGATATACAATTCAGGTGGAGTTTTCCAACCAGGAGGTGCTGACTGACACATCAAAGATTCAAATGATGCTGAAATTACCTCTGAAAACCCCAGATCAGATAAGGAGGAGGTTTAATGGGTACAAAAGAGAGAGAATGACGAAAGTTCAATCCATCTCTTCCTTCAGTTATAATGGGCAATGTGAGATCTTTTGGCAAACAAATTAATTAAACTGATGGTGAAACATTAAAGTAATACAAAACAGAAAAAATTATTTCAAAAGCTAGTTTTACTTTTCTTTGCATGATTTTCTAATGCAAAAAATAAAAATCCATGTTTTTAACAGCAAAAATTAACTGAAACAAATGACACAGCCAGTAAACCAAGAGATGAAAGGGAAAACTGATTTATACTGAAAATAAATAAATTTTCAGCACCATGGCACTTGTTTCAGACTACATTTACCATGATTGTACAGAGCTATGTTGCAGGGTAGTCTACTCTTTGTAGGGGTTTGTTGCTGGTGATGCCTCACACAGCTTTGTTTTTCTCTGTTCTATTTGGAACACAGTATGGAAGCCATATGGAGGGGACATCAATGCCACGAATGATAAATACAGTATATAAACGTCTGAGTTAAGATTATCCCCACCAGAACAGTGAGACGCTTCCCCAACAACAAACCCTGGATCACCAGTGACCTGAAGGAAAGAAAAAAAAACAGCCTTCAGGGAGGATGGCAGGGAATTTATGAGGATTATGCAGAAGTATCTTTATAGTTAAGTTTAGGGCTGTCAAAATAAGCAATATTTCAATATAATCAATATTAGAATAATTACTTATTTAAAGACACTGATTTGTCAAAAACATTGAAAACTTACAAATGTTGCATTTCTTCCAGAAGAAATGCAATACCAGACATTCCCTTCCATACCAGCTGCTGCTCACCTATTCAAAGCAATGAACAGCTGACATAAAGCTCAAAAACGTTGAGTTCAAGAATTAAAGAATTAATTTCAGTTGAGAATGACATTTTTCCAGTAAGTTCTCTTGCTAGTTTTTCAATGGCATCGTTGGTAATAGACTTCTAATACTCAGAATAGAGCATAGGATGTTTTAAAACACTGGCTGAGTGGGAAGAGTAGTCAGTCGCCTTGAAATTGTAAAGTTTAGAACAAGTTGCGTACTAATCTGCATATTGGTGTATGATTGAGTGAATGTGACTCCAGTGTACAATACTTTAAGTGGTCATTATGACTAGTAAAGCTAAATTCAGGCCATTCTTACTATTCTGATATAAATCACGAATAATTTGTCTGCATCACAGGTTTCAGTAGCCACTGAAACAGCATACAGCACATCTAGGAAGTTATCACAATGCTTCTTTTTTTTCACAGTTTATTATGTGACAGCTTTATTCACAATTATATTGTAAATATGTTTCGGATGGAGTGTACTGAAAACTAACATGTAAAACACAGTTGGTGCCCAAATTAAAATTAACGGGCTCTAAAATCATTTAGATCCCATAATGCATTAAGTCTGACTTAATGTTAAACATTAAAGTACACTGTTGACAAAGGATGGAAGCGGATGGTTCTTATGTCTGTGAACAAGTTCAATCAGTGCAAGTCTATGCAGTGGTCATAACAGCTATACAGATACACAGATAGATAGATCTATTTATAGATCTATCTGTAGATCTATCTGTAGATCTATCTGTAGATCTATAGATAGAGAGCTGAAGATGTGTTTTCACAGCAGCTTGCCTCCTTCTCTCTATGCCAGGAAAGGAGGCCCTCTGTCGGCCTCTCATTCTAACTCAACCCTCTGGCTGTTACTGCAGCCATTTTCTGCTGACTAACATAAACACGTAAAAAATATATCCAGCCTTCCACAAAGGGGAGGAGGTGGAGGAGGAGGCAGAGCAGCAGCTGAACTTCAGCTTGGCCTTTTATTGTCCCGCTGGTGATCGGGACAGACAGGCCTGCTTTGCTCCAAGCACAACTTTTATTAACACACCACTACAGTCATTCACTTAGCAAAGGCTGCGGATCATATAAAAGCTGGATTGTTCCAGCAAGCCCGTTTCACGAAGCAGAACCAACATACACCAGAATCCGGTGAAAACTGCGGGAGTTTAAATACTTTATCCTGTTAGAATCGGAAAACTTGTCGTTTGGTGGGTGACAGTCCAGCTAATGGTGTTTCAGGCCCGTGTGATAAATTCGGCCTGTGTGTGATGAGAAAAGTGAGCTTCATCCGATTGGATTGTTATTTAAATGATGGATATACGCTTAGCACTTCCGCCTTGGACGGAGTGTCTGACTGATAACGCCAACTGGATGAAAGGACGAGTCGACTGTAAAAGTTAACTTAATTCAAATATTAAGTGTTTTATGGTTGCGTATAATGTGTAAGTCCTGAAACCCTCCGCTGTCTGCGGCTGAGCGGTGACGCCGTGTGTCTCGGTAGAAGGAATAGTTTATTTGCTAGGTTTGAAAGGACTGAGATGTCGCGGAGCGGCAGAAAACCTCGAGAACTCGACAGAAAACAGCCTCCGACACAAAGCTCTATGAAATACAAGGGAAATTGATGACTTAGTTGAGCTGCTTGGCCAATGTTTGTCCTCTCACTCTTTAGGTCGCGTCTCTTTTAGGAATACAGTAAAGACATTACTGTAACGACCAGGTTTGCTCCTACCATTTCCAAGCTGAACCGCCACCGGCTGAAGTTAAAGCTGATTTCTTCACCTGCCCATCCTGAGCTAACGGTCCTTATCATTCCACAGTTATTCCCATCATTGTGCCCCTGGTTGCCAGCTGGAGGAAATCCGCGGTGCTCCGCTCCACAAACGTCCCGCGTCAGGCTTCGTCCTCCTCCTCCTCCGCCTCCTCCTCTTCCTCCTCCTCCTCCTCCAGGCTGCGGCAGAATGAAATCCTGCTATGTTCACTTTCCATCTCATCCCACCTCCCTTATCCGTTACATTTGGCCTTCTTTTTCCATCTACCTTTAATAGACAATTATTATTATTATTACTATTATTATTATTATTAGTAGTAGTAATAGTAGTAGTAGTAGTAGTAGTACATCTCTTTGGTCAGTATTCCCTTCATTACAATATTTTCTAACTTTTGTATTGCTTTATTAATTTGTTTGGGTTAAAAACTGTTTATTTCCCATTTCTGTCTTCCTGTAAATGCTCCACTTTGGTATCTACAACAGCTTCCCTACATAATGCCATTGTGCTTTTCTGTTTCTGTAAAGCAACAGAAACAGTTGCTTTAAAATATGTCCCTCATGACATATTTTTTCACCTAAAGTATATTTTTATTTAATATATTTCTTAAAAGTCTATTTTGGTACAATTATACTTAGGTATGTTTAAAGTTATAATGTCAAAATAACTTTTGACATTCGTATATATTTATAGGAAGTAGGCCTGTCACAGTAAACGATAAATCAATTAATCGCACGATAAATTAAACCTATTGACCTAATTTTATTTATCAGCTTTATTGTCTCTTCGTGCCTTTTTTCTTTCTGTTGATGACACTGACTGAAAAAAACCTCAGCTATTATCCTCTCTTGGTTTATTGCTATGTCCACTTTAGTTTCTTTCCTGTTGCTAGATTTATTTTATCATTTATTGACGCTCACCATCAGTAATCTTCACTCATCACCTGCTGCGCTGCCTAATCGTCATGTGTTTCACATCATGTGTTGATTTTTCACTGTTCAGCGTCAGATTCTCTGTTTTTATGTCATAATTCACATCTAGTTCATCGCTCTGTTTTATGTCCCGCTTCTCCTGTTTCAGAGTTTTGCGCAATGTGCGTGTCGTTTGTTTTAAACCCCCTAAGGTGCGCAGCGTATCAGTGGGGAAAAGGCAGACTGACATAAACCTTTTGAAACAACAGAAACATTTTCTGCATTCAGATCATTGAAATTTAAAAGTGCTATTGTACCGTTGTTCTATCACACCCGTTTCATATCGGACCACTTACAGCAGCGGTGTTAACGCTATAAAATGAACACTCTCTATCGTGGTATTGTAGTGGTTATAAAACTATTTTTGATTGTGGTTATGATCCTACTGCTCTGGCAAATTATCGGCCTATTTCAAAGCTGCCTATTCTTTCTAAGGTTTTAAAAAAAAATTGTGTACTGTCAGCTGAAACAGTTTTTAGATGACAATGGCATTCTGGAGGTTTTTCAGTCAGGTTTTAAAACTCTTCATAGTACAGAATCTGCTTTAGTAAGAGTTTATAATGACATCCTTCTTGCATGTGATTCTGGTAACCATGTTGTCCTGATGTTACTTGACCTAACGGCTGTCTTTGATACAGTAGCACATGCTAGCAGCAACACGAAGGATCAGCACTTTTACTGTTACAGTTGCTGTCCGGATCAGTTCCACTAAATCTAAACTTGGCAACTTTTTTTTTTTCAACCGTAATAAATGTGATATTTAATTGACCTGTTATGACTCAAATTTTGGGCGTCTGCCCCTTTGCTGCTGCTGCTGCATCGTTGTGGAAAACCTTGAGTGGCCGAGATATCTGAGGCTTATATGTGTATGTGTACTGTTTTTTTTTTTCTTTTTTACTTTGGGGTTGTGGTTTATAGTCCGGTGCAGCTCATAGTTCGGAAAATATGGACTATAATCCTTCCTGGATTTTTTTTTTGTGAAGAACCCAGAGATGGTTATTTGGTTATTATTTATTTCATTAATGGTGATATTATTGAATTCCTGACTTGTTCTGTGAAGAACTCAGAGAATGTTATTTGATTGTGTTTTCTGGAAAACAATATATTTTTACATTTAGGCACTCCTGCAATCATCACACTTTTTCTGTTACAAACTGACTCAGCCCCCCACCAGAGAAGTTAAATGTTATGTGGCCCTCACAGGAAAAAGTTTGGGGACCCCTGTATTAGATAGTCGGATGTGCCCATCTTCTCTATTTAAATCTAATGATTACTGAAGGGCAATATAGTATACAGACTTCATAATCTGAACTCTTTTTGTTGAATGCAGTATTTATTTCCACTTTGGCTTTATGTTGTTTAGTTTTTATTCAAGTATGTTTTTGTTAATGGAGACTGAGAATCCATTAACATTGGAACTGATTTAGTTCCAATGTTAATGGAACTAAATCACAGTGTTATGTGTTCTTTTGAAAATGAAGTGCATCTATCCATGGCAGGAAATTGCATGCATTATTAGTCCTTTCCATGAAATAAGTGTCAAAAGGTCTTGAAACAATATTATCCTTTATCACAATAACTTGTTAGACAATTAATCGTCCAGCAAAATTTGTCATTATGACAGGTCTAATAGGAAGTACACTTAATGCTTAGTATACTTAAAATGTACTTACACAAATGTTAGTATACACTCCTGATCAAAATCTTAAGACCAGTAAAAATTGCAAGAATTTGCATTGTGCACTATTGGATCTTAAAAAGGTTCTAAGTAGAGCTTCACAATGTTAAAAGAAGAAATCAGTGCAAGAGACAAGAACTTTTGTGCAGGGAATTTTCTGAAAACTGCATTTATATTCAAACATGATTTTTTTTCAGCTGATCAAAAGTTTAAAACTATAGTCTTTAAAAGCTAAAAGCTGTGCAAGAATCTGGATTCCATGTCATTTTCTGTCAAGTCTTTATACTGTCAAGACCTCCTGATGGCAAAAGCAAAAAAGCTCACTGACTCACTGACTTTGAACGTGGTAGGATTGTTGAGCTGCATAAGCAGGACCTCTCACAACGTGTCATCGCTGCTGATGTTGGACGCAGTAAGACAGTCATTTTGCATTATTTAAATGATCCTGAGGGTTATGGAACAAAAAAGTCAAGTGATAGACCAACATTACTGCCATGACAAGGAGATCCCACCTGAGATATTTTCTACACGGCACAGTGGTGGGGCGCCATCATGGTTTGGGGTACGTTTTCCTTCAAT
>CAEGAF010043035.1:0-29178 GCA_903067075.1 Micropoecilia bifurca | reverse complement strand
CACACTCTCTAGTCCTCTGCCTTACCAGCCTTACCAGTAATCAGTGACCCAGCCGGAATATATAGATATATATATATATATATGTATATGTATATATATATGTATATGTATATATGTATATATGTATATATATATATATATATGTATATGTATATATGTATATATATATATAAAACCTTTTTTACAGTAGCAAACAGACAACAGCGGGCAATACAAATAATTCTTGATTACATTAGAGATTGGTTCTTAATTTTTGATTATTTTGGCATTGATTTTTAAATTTTGACAACTCTACATACATTTCCTAAATAGATTAATGTGCTACTCTTACTTTTTTTAAAACAGTGTTTAAGTTGTCTACAACACCAAAAACATATTTGAAAGTATTCATTTTAAATCTGTGAAATGTATGAATCTAGACTCATACAATTCAATAAGGACTTTGCGTTAACAACAACGCTCACAAAAACAAAATGTCTTTTTTTTTGTCCAAATGTTGTTATGAACTCTGGGTCCTGTGATACGGAGTAAAGTCGCTCGAGCAAAGACGACATAAAATAAACCCATTTAAGACACAAACTCATGTCTTGAGCTTGTTGCGGAGTGCTGCTGATGTTAGCCGGTCCACATTTACGTCTATAGGGGAACAATAAACATGTGTCTCCTTGCATAATAAGGTGGAAATAATTGGACCATAACAGGTGGACTCCCAACTCAGCAAGTGCAGAAGCTCAGAGCAGAACTCATTAAAGTTTGCAGTAAAACAAACAGAAGAAAGCTTAGGTCCACAGCTTCTGTGTTTTAGGATTCTAATTAAAAACAGCCCAGAGTCAAGCCTCCTGGACTCTGTTTTTTGGGCACAACAGGCACTTATGTGAGCATGTGTACATCTGAGAGTGTCTTCTGTTTGTGTGTGTGTGTGTGTGTGTGTGTGTGTGTGTGTGTGTGTGTGTGTGTGTGTCACTTAGCGCATCTTATGCACAGATTAACACAATCCACACACAACCACACCCGTACATCTATACGCCGCCTGTAATACGCTGCATTCACTGCGTACTCAGGGGGAGAGGCCTTTTGTTTCGTTGGATTTCATAGCATTATGAACTCAATTTGGAGCCAATAAGAAAAAAAAAAACTTGAGCAATGTCACAACACAGGTCACATGAAACCACCCAGGGAGCCTCAACATGCAAGCAGACCTGCGCAAACGTTTTCAACCGCTTTCATCCGACTGAGAAAACAATTATCGCCCAAGTCAATCGATTAAAGCATGACAATTAGCGTCCCTCTAGACGTTGCATCATAAACACACACGCACGCGCGTGCACACACATTGCAGAGCAAATCAAAAGAGACTGAGAAAAGGGTTAGAAGGCAAAAGAAAAGTGGAGAAGTGTGGGTGTGGTGAAAGATAAGCAAGTCATTTGAACCGCTGTAGATCTTACATTCAGGAAATTGCAGCCTGTGAAAAGAACAGCCTATAACATTATATACTGATACTACTCACCAGGACAAAACGCAGAGGGAGGTTCATGAAATATTGGCTTTTAGGTTTAATCTATAGACTTCTAAACCTGCAAATCTTGTTCCTGCTTTTTTTAACCACAGTCTTTCAGGATTATTATTATTTGGGGTCTCAGATTAATGCAAATATGCCATAAAGTCCTGACATATTCTCTAATATTCATTTAGAGTTTAACTGGGCCATTCCAGCTCTCTAATTGTTTCCTTTATACTCCAGACTACAGGACAGTTTCTCTTGAAATACATTTACGCACCAATTTGTCATACAACAACCACCTTAATATAAATGTGCTAGAGATACATGATATTAGTACATAGTGCATAGTAGCAAGTAGTGCATAATTGTGAAATGCAGGTAAATGGATCATTATTTTTAAAAGCTGTTATAAATAAGGAATAATTTATTTTATGGTGTGACAAAACTAGAACAAGTTTCACACTTTTAAAAGGCTTCATATGTTTTAACCCTCAAATGAACAATGATGAAAGGCCAAATTGTAGACAAGCCCCAGCTGTCACACCACCAGTCTCACATGTGACTGTAAAAAACTTTAGTACTCAGAAGAGTCATTAATTACATCTTCTGGATGACAAACCTAAACTATCCCCCCCTCCACCATCAGGAAATGTTGAATTTGATTTTCTGAAAACTTGACAATCGCAAACCTTTTCACTAGTGTTAGATCTGTGTTCAGTTTGATAGACAACATTAATCTCCTCTTGTTTAAAAAAAAAAAATCACATTTGGAAATGTGCACTTAACTGCAAACAAGTAAATAAAGGGTTGGGGCCAGAGGTAAGACATTTGGAAACTGGTCAAATCTTACTGCTGATTTCCAAATATATACATTATTTCATAAGCAGGGGAGTCACGATAACTTACATCTTCGTCTAAGTCGTCCTCTGACGTGAAGTCGTCTTTGGGGTCTGAGTTTCCGTTTGGGTCGTATGTCACAGTCCTCCCATTGCAGTCGCCATACTCTGCTATTATGGTAGGACAGAGAGAAGACGCCTGCAGCGGTTCCAGGGACTCCGGCTTTACTCTGCTGTTTATCCCAGCTTCCTCTTGTTGTTCTTGGCACTCTTCCTCCTCGCCGCCTTCTCCAGACAGCAAACTTTCCCTCTCTCCGCTGGTGTCTCGCCTCTTGAGGCTCGGTGCCCTCCCTAGACTGTTCCAGCTGGAGCGGCGGCTTCCCCATGAGCTGATGGAACCACGGAGAGGGAGAGGTGAGCGCCGTCCAGGGCTTGAGAGAGTCTGTGGGGGGCGGGGGGAGAAAAGGCTAGGTATATGGATCTGCTATTTTCTGAAATAAGATGCTTGACGATAGCGTCACAATCAAAATTTGCAAACCGTTCTGAAAACATTCCAGGTAGAGTAGTTGTTGCAACCATTTTAGTTTAAATGTCTTCTTTTTGTGCTTGATTGGATCAAAAATACTTAAAACATTTGGTTGAATATGTTTTCATTACCCATTGAGACAATAATATTATTGCCAAGTGTACAACAAGGAAGCATGATAAACCGGTGTATTTCTATCTCAGCTGTGATTTAACCTCAAACAAAATTAAGAGTTTTCCCCAACAGTACCAAGCACCAGAAGTGTTAGGTCCCCCTGTTGTCACAAGTGGTCAGTCAGTTGTGAAGGAAAGCTAATTTAAAAAAAATCCAGCTTTGCAATGGCCAAAAAAAAGCAGAAAAGTCATTGTTCCTCGTAGTTTTAGAGCGAGTCGAGTCGTGTTGTGTTGACACATCGGACTGGAAATATTGCTGAAATCAGAGGCCTAATGACCACGACACCCTGCAGTTCAATATTTATCAGTAAAAAAAAGCACTACAGGTTCAGAATTTTACTGCAAAATTGTTCAAAACTCTCAAACATAGATATTTTGAAGGCTTAAAATACATTTTCAATAAACTACAGTGACTCCAGAAGAAAAGGTATCCAAGAGTAACACAAGTCTTCTTTTTTTAAATTAAAAAAGAAAACAAACGAGGGAACTTAAATGATGGGAATTCATTGTCTGTTATATGCTGTGGGGACCAATTTGCCAACATAGCTGACATGGTCCGTCTCCACCCTTTCATGGTTGATGCCCTGTGCAGTCGCCAGGTCTCACTTTTAGTTACCCTTCAGGGACATTTAGGGCTAGAAAACATCTAACCGACACTATGAAAGCAGTGAATGGTGGAACATCTTGAGAGATCTTGCATGTTGTCTAAATGTCCAATTGAAATGTTAACTTTTCTTTTTTGTTGTGAACCTTTATGTTCCATTAAAATTATTTTATATTCCGGTAACATCAGTGACAGCGTTGAAATTACTTACTAAGGAATGCTGGTCATAGGCTGCTGGGTCCATGGACGCCGAGCTTCCACGCCGAGACTCCGTGCGGCCGCTCCCCGTCTCAGAAACACCCAGTCCAGCTTCTCCATGCTGAGTTATTCCTTCTCTGTACATGAGCTCCTCTTCCAAGATGGACTCGGGCCCGAGGGAGCTCTTTGGTGTTGGCATGGGAGTGGCGGCTGTGTGCATTATTATGGGAGGAGCCATAGTGCCACGAGGGTCAATGTGACCATTGGCTGTCATCATCAGAGAGTACATCTTAAGCTCTATGGATAAAGATTACTAGATTATTAGTGGAATAATTATTTCAAATCAATCAGCTTCAAGAAAATAAAGTGCTTAATGATTAGAATGTTTTGGGTTTTTATTTTATCTACCCGTGTCTCTGAGCTGTTCAACTTTGTCATCCTCGTCAAAATTGTCGGATTTCTTTTCATCGTCTGACTCTGATCGATTGGCATCACCCTATAGGACACAATTATGTACATAGAAAATGAACCCATGTGCGAGTTGCTGACTCGGACTTTTGATTTTCACTATATTGTAGAAAAAGCCAGGGCCTATTGTCTTTTGACAGGAACCACAGTTGGTTTTATGTTTTTTTTCTCTACCTAGTGTAATAAATAGGACCAAATCAGATTACTATTGTAGAAATCTACAAAAAATAAAATAAAATAAAGAAATAGCTACAAAATATGGAAGCAATGCGTTTTTGGATAAACCCTGACACCACAACAAAGAGAAACAACAAACACCAGACATGACAGAATGGAAAAGCACCACATAAATGATAAATTATGCATCAGTTGCACCCTGAACATAACTTATATTATTGTAATCCATCTGTCTAACAATAGACTAGATTATACAGTGAGGGTTATGCTATTTTATCTCACTCCAGAACTTAATTTCCTGCATTTTAATGCAGGTTGCGAGAAGTAGGGGCTAACCCATGGTGCTAATCTGTGTATTTTAGACAGTGATCAGTGAAATACAGTTCAGCCCATCAACACAGTCGGAAAAAAAACAATGGAGTCATTCTCACCTCAGCCTGGAAGCCTTCGACCAAGATGGCGACCAATAAATTGAAGAGCACATAGTTGCCAAACGTCATGAGAGCAACGAAGTAGAGAGCCGCCCATGGAGAGGTAGAAGCCATGCCGTTGTACAGCACCACGTTCCAGTCCTCCTGGGTAAGGATCTGGAAAGTGGATTTAAAAAAAAAACAAACAAAAAAAACACAGTCAGAAATATAGGCCTGAAGACGGAGGGGAAGTGGAGGAGAAGAGATGGATGACAGCAGAAATAAAAGAGGACAGAAGAAGGACTGGGAGGTTTAGAAGACGTGTAATTAAAAGGCAAGGAGTAGCGAGTTGAAGAATAAAAAAGCAACACGAGCCGATATGTCAAACAGCACATAAATCGATTATATGCTTTATAAAGCCCAGTAACGAGCTACTTACATCGGAACAATAATCTAATTTAAGGAACCTATTGGACTGCGAGTCGCGACAAGTGGAAGCAGCTGGATGTAAACGTCTGCCTTTCTGTGCCTGCAGTTGGATAAACATGACTGACGGAAGAGTCCAAATCTGCACACGGCATTCATGCAGGCTGGCTCTGCCAGCCTGCATGAATGCAGGCTGGCAGAGCCTGCATGAATGCCGTCTGCCTACTCATTTACCACTCTGGGCAAAAAGGCAGAGTCCCTCTGAGCAGCTTCTGTGAACTACGATACGTGATCTGTGTGGGGTTTGTTTTTTCTGCTCGCACACCTTGATAACTATTGTGAAAGTGTACAAAGTACAAAGCGAGTGGAACTTTCTCAAATGACAGTTGGCGGTGGATAAAATGCCTCTTCAGCACCAAAGAGAGTCCACTGCAATGTGCGTTCCACCCTTCTGCTGACGCATCCCGTGCAGAAACAGAAAAAGGAATCTGGAGCAATTGAACAATGTCTCCGCGGGGAGGTGGAGCAAAAAATAGAAATCATGGTGAGGGATAGATGCTGCATGCAATTAGATACTGTTTTTGCATTTCAAAGCAGGCCTGGGGCAATTTCACATGCATATAAGGACCCTTTGGAGTTGTATGGACATGTGGTTTGATCTGGGATGCCTGAGTAAAACAAAGGATGGACACACAATTTTCCTACTGTGTTTCTTGTGTGTTTACTGTACAAACACTGTGCTGATTTATTTAGCCATTTCCATTTCTTTGAGATTAGGAAAAACTAAAAATTATTTTAAAGAGGGATCAAGATAACTAGCCAATTGGGTAATACATAACTAAAGATAGACATGTAAATACCCTACAAAAAGACATTATTCCCCTCACTGACAATAAATCAGACTAAAGGATTCTTGATTAGATCAGATACAAAATTTCTATTTACCAGTAAAGTGAGAAAAATAACTTTTAATTAAATCATACAAACCAAGAAGCTACAAACACTTAGATTACAAATTGGGAAAAAAAAGTTGAGATGTCATTTTACACCAATGGAGAACAAAAATTTAAATATCTTGTGAAGATGCTGGCTGAAGCTGGTGTCATTATCCACAATGTTATGCTAAGAATGAAATTCAGAAAAAAAGCCTAAAACAGAGGAGTAAACACAAGGGAAATAGAAAAACTCACCTGGAATACAGTGACAATGGCCCAGAGAAGCGAGTCAAAGTTTTTGCGATCAGGAATGGTGTCTCCGTTCTCCATTCTTTGACTGAATTTACATCCGAAGAGATGCATGCCAAGTATACTGGGGAAAGACAAGAAATGCATTAAAGACCCTCTGAATCCACAGGAGCAGACAATTATGATGGCACAGCTAAAATAAAGGAATTCAATCGAAATAAATGAATCTTGTTTTCAGTGATCTCACACTAAAGATGTCAAAATACATGGTGGAACAATTGTTAATACCCCTTAAGTTCCCTTTAAAATAAATTAGCTTAAAACACTTGACCAGAGTTTTTAGAAACTTTCAGTTTATAAGCTATAACTTTCAGTTTTCTCATGGTAATGATGTGACACAGAAAACGTCTTCCTCTTAGCCACATGTCACTGGCCTGTATAAGGATCCGTGTTCATCTTGTTCAAACAGAATGAATTGGATTCGTAAAAAAACCCTTTAAGCCTCACTTGGTTAGAGAACTGGAGCAAAAAATGGCATGTTGGGGGTCATGAACTCTCTAAACCAGCCATCTCGCTTACTGACTGGTTGTTATGGATGGATTCCAGACAAAATTGTATTTTTTGTCCTACCATCACAAGCGTAAAATATGGATTTTTCTAAAATCTTCTGAGACTTTAACATAAATAATGTCATCTGTGTCAGACTCAGACAGGCTGTGCATACTCTGTGAGCTGATTCAGCTGCAGATGGTGGAGATTTCAAAGCTTTTTAGCAACTTTGTCATTCTTCTCGACTTGATCATACTTGGGCTACCTTCAGTTTTACAATGACAATCTCAGGCATTACTGTTTGCAAGCATATTAGTTGTTTTTTTAGAATAGGTCACAAGGACAATGATGGCTGCTTAAACTCTGTTTTATTTACCACAGATGTTCAAATCTTGGATTTGGGAAAAATATTGAACCAAACGTAACAATGTACTCATTCAAAACCAGTGGAATTTCCTAATTGAGGTGTTCAGGGACCGTGCTGTCTGGAAATAACGACACGCATTCCAACAATCTTTTAATATGTTCCTCAAAGGACGTTTATGGACTCTGTGTGTGTGCATGCGTGTGTGTGTGTGAATCATCTTGGATCTTGAAGTGTTTTCTGTGACATGCCACAGTAAATTGAAAAAAAAAAGTCAAGTTGTCCAACGGTTTCATTAAGTCTGTCTGAATAAGCTGCTCTATAGTCGATTCATATTTGTTATAATAAATTTGAGAACCAGTTATCTGAAAAGTGCAATGTGCAACTGTATCCTGTAACTGTGTGAAATGATAGAGGATTATGTTATCCTTCTGGCTAAAGGTGTGTGAAATAAAATATCATAGGTACCCATAAGTGATTTTGTTTAAATAAGAAAATTTGCATATCTCAATTTGTTCTTGTATAAACCGTCATAAATTTGTACTTCATACTTTCTGTATTAAATCATGCTAGACAACTTGTCCGTGACTCAATCCCGTGTTTACAGGATGAAAGCAACGGCATCAATTCATGGACAAATAAGCAGGAGGGGCAGCAGATTTCCCTATTTCTGCACCTGAAAGTGAAGATGAAGAGCATCAGCAGCATGCAGAAGGTGGCCACGTTGTCCATGGTCTTCATCAGCACCACCAGCTGCCTCCTCAGGGCAGGCAGAAAGCGTACGAGCTTCAGGACTCGCAACAGGCGAAACGTCCGCAGGACCGACAACCCTCCGTCCGCTTGACCTATTATCTCCCACACACTGAGAAACATAACCAAAACAAAACAAAACAAACAAACAAGAAAAACAGCTCGACTCTGAAATGAACAAGTGAATGCTTTTAAAAATCTGTAAAATCAAGATTAGGAAGTTATTACGGAGTAACATTACCTTATGATGACGATGATGCTGTCAAAGATGTTGTAAGGGTTTCTGATGTATCCAAACAATCCAAAAGCCAGCAGCATGAAGCCCATCTCCAGCACAAACATGCTGGTGAAAACAATGTTGCTAATCTCCAACACGTCAGTCAATTCATCGGGCTGGAGGGAGAGAGAAAGAGAGAGATTAAAAGTAAAAACCAGAGTCAAAAAACGAATAAATACTCTCTTATTGCTGAACTCTAAAACTCCTTTGGCTCCTTGTGACCTGAACAGAGAAATTATCAATCAAGTTCAGAGCTGCGGTCAGGCCACATCAATCGAAGAGTTCCAACCGCACCGAAACATCACTACTGATTTACTGTGCTCATCTCACAGTACGGTCAATGAACCAGAAACGATTTGACCGAGCCTCCTTCTGCCCCTCATAAAGGATGGATTCAAATCTTTTATGAAAAATTTAGCAATTTTTGACTCAGCTAAATGCATTATGGAACTGTGTGCGGCTTGAGTAAAGGTTATGAAATAGGCTCTCGTAAGTAGTGGTAACAAATTTGTTTAGACTTTTGCCTTAAGAAACAGCCCTCATGCACACACAAAAACACTGAGATATTATAACCTTTTTGTTTTATATTTGGAAATATATTAAAAACAGGAAGGTCCATTTGGACATATAAAAAAATGTAAGCACATTCAACATTGAAAGCAGGAAAAACAGTTCAAACTGTACAAATATATTTTTAAGAACCCACTTCTGCAGAAATTTCAGCTGCATCATTTTGATCTTTTTTGCTTCTTATATTTTGCTGCCAGTTTTTCAGCTGGACAGTATCATCGGCTCTAGGCAACGAGCTTTATGCAGTCCCAAAGATTTACATGTAATGAATAATTATGATCCCCATATGACTGAATCTTTCTTAATCATAAATTCTTAAACTCTGCTTTCTGCCTCAAAGTGGGTGAATCCCCGAAGCCTGAGATCCAAAAAAAAAAAAATCATCTCATGTCACGCAAGGAAGACTCATTAACAGATATTGCGTTTCTTTTCATGTGGGGATCAACAAACTCTGGTCCTTGCGCTTAGTGATGCCGAGTCCAGACCAGTGGAGACAGAAAAGGAGATGGAAAATGTTTAAGACTAAAGTGGAAGGGATTAATTTACAAAAATCCTATTATGACATATCAGAATTATCCTTTTAGTCCTATGGGTAATTCTGTTCCTCCATCACCCTGAAAATATATATGCAATATGATTAACTGGCTTTACATCTGGATTCTTCATAAGCTGCGTGGAAACGAGCAGCGTTGCAAATTGTGTGCTGCAGAACACAGCGTCACTGATGGCGAACGGCAACACAAATCAAACTGGTTTCAGAAACGGGAACGTGACACAGTAGCATAAGCATAATTTTAGGGTCAGGACAAAGGAGGACATTTCCCCTCACTTTTACATTCAGGCAATTTTTGAGTCCCCTGCAGATTCTGCCACTCAAAAACAGTGATAGGCCATATTACATGGCTACAGGTCCAGCACTAGTTCCAAGAAGAGAACGAACATTCAAGGTGAAACCTGTTTTGCCTTAAACTGCCTGTAGGCTCTCCGATTAGCTCTGAAGTTTCTCACTAATGTGTCTTTAGTCGCCTTTGCAGTCACTCCGTCTTGCTGCAAAAGGCACATAAATGTATCTGGCCAGGAGTCTGGGTGACCTGGCCAGAAAGTTGTTAACATGTTGGCCGTTTCTTTGAATGGATCAGACAGATTTTAATATCAGAGCTTCCACATACAGTAACATTTGAATCTGTGTCTGTGTTTCACTTGTCATTAGTGGTAATACTCCTTGAAAAGTGTCTCAGTTGTATTAAAAGTCCAGACAAATAAAATGTGTTGGTAATATTATTATTATTGTTGTGAATTGTAGAACCTCATCAACAGCAACAGTTTCAGCTTAATGCCAAATAAATACTTTTCCTTTCTTTTCTTTTTTTTTACTTGTGTGTTAAATTACACATAAATGACAGCACCAACTGAATCTATGAGGAGGACTGCTGGTTTTCTTGGTAGTAAAATACAAAAAACCCACTCCAAATAGCAGTTTGAGTGGGCTTATGTATATTCATCTCTAAATGGCACTTTACAGTCCATTCAGTGACAAAACTATGGCTCACAAAGTAGGTCAGATCAATGCAAAATAGCTGAAAAGGCAAAAACATATGAGCTGAACATAATGACACATCAGTGCTTGAGTTGCTTTGCTGATTTTTTTCTTTTATGATCCAGAACTGTTTGGGCAAAACTAATTTCTGCCCCCTGGCCTGGTAAAAAGACAAAACTGCACAAAAAGCAATACTGATTTAATGGATTTAATCCCAATATAATTACATTATCAATATCATCACAATAGACTGTATCCCTCAACAAATCAGACTTATTGACAATAAAATTACATATTTGGTATCAATAAGACACTAGAAGTGATGTAAATTGAAGACTACATTTGAGCACACAAGGAATGTTTGACATTTTAAAGTAACGTCTTCCTCTGGAAAGATTTACTTTGTCTAGCAAAACAAGGTTAATATGAGTCATAGATAAAGCTTACCACCCTCTATCTATGTGACTTATGTGACTTTTATTTTGAAGTAAGAGAGGAAGTAGCTCTTTAGTTGCTTTGTTAGTTTGATGAAATCTACTAATAAAAGCTGTGTGTTAGGCTGTCCAACAACATTTGGTTACAAAATCCATGAAGTCCACAAGTTCTGGCAGCATCCCAGGTACCGTATGGAGCAAAAAATGTTAACAGAAGAACAAATTACAAGAATTTGTGTAAATAGAAAATACTCTTACTGTGGCGAGCTATTAGGGGTTGCTGTTGCTAAAATTAGGATGAAATTTAATGCGCCCTACCTGTGGAAAACCAAATAAAATAAAATCCACTGTGAATTTTTTTTAATTTGATAATTTCTCACTAAAGGGAACTTTTTAGATTGAAAATAGTAAGATTATTAGCTTTGAAAAAAGCTTACGCAGTACTGACTTACAGTTAAAAAAAAAACAAAATCACATGTCTACCTCCAAGTTTGAGTCAGTCTAACATACACAATCAAAACACACTAACTCAGAACGCCATCAGTTCAAGGTCTTCTACAGTCATAAAGCTTCTATGGACACAGATTTACACCATCAGGTTCAAAAAAATTGGCTAGGTGTCACAAATGGAAGTAGATGGGTGCTACAGTGAGAAGGAGCTCATAAATAACACTTCAGTGTGTTTACATGGATGTAGTATTGCCCTAAAAAGGCAAAGGCTCTCCCAGTCTTTCCCCATGTTTACATCACAAAGACAAAAGTGGACACGTTTAATAGAGAAAACTGAAGGAGACTGAGGCGAGGACAGCGAAGAGGAGGAAAAAAACTAAACAAAGAAACCCGGTGTGAATCACATCCGAGGACCCTCACAATCCAAGCGTCAGCCAGAAAGAATAAAAAAAAAAACACACACAAGCCAGGACACCTAACTCATGTCAAGGTGTTTTTATGTATGAGAAAGAGGAAAAGTTTAGTGAAGAATGATGCTAAACTAATTTTGTTTTGATTTTAAGACTCATCTAAGACACATCTGTACTCCCTGGTTGTTAATATGAAAAGAAACATTCAAAAACTTTCTAATGTGTTCTTTTATTATTTTCATTTTATGGTTTTTTCTCTTTTCTTTTTGTAACTTGCCATCAAGTGCTTTGGTCAGAATTTTTGTTCCAAGCATACAAATAAAGTTGAACTCTTGTCATGCTTTAGTGACCTGTCCACCCTGGTTTTATGCTCCAAACAATACTTACAGACAATATGTAGCGCAGAAACACAATGTGAATCTCACCTGTTCATGGTACTCTATTCCCATGCTGAGGGTATTGACGAGGATGGCGATCATAATCCCCCGGTTGAAGTATTTACTTTCCACTATTCTCCTCAACTTTTCCCTGAAGTCTCTCCAGGCCTGGACAGCTCCGTTCCGGCAAGCAACAACCCCCCGGCGTCGGAACAGACTTCTGATTCCCCGTAGATCGCCCCCCTGGAAGGAAGACGTTTCATCTCACCAACAAGTACTGTACGTTTAGTGATTACCAATGCTTTAAAAATGCATGAAACGATGATCAGAAATACACAAGCTTACATGAAACAAACCAACATGTCATCCAAGTTTACTACGTTCCCGACAGTATTGGCACCCAATTCTGACCTGCTGGAAGTCGCGGAGTCCATCAGCCTCTCCTTTGCCCCCCTCCAGGTCTCCTAGTTCCAGTTCCAGGGTCTCAAGGCTGCGGGCACACAGAGGGCAGCTAAGTAGCTCCAAAAGCAGAGGGCTGGGCACGACGCCTGCCAGCTGGATCAACAGCCTCTGGCGACCTTTAGACAGGAAGAGATAGGAATGGTCAGAACTCTGCCGGAGGAATGTTTCTGGCTGTTTTCATCCTGTGGACTCTTTGGATTTTTAGTTATTTATATTTGCGTATGAGTACAGCTGGCAGTAGCTGTTTTAAAAAATCTAATTTACATTTTGAAGGTTAAAGAGTCTATTTGGTACTTAAAGTTAGCTAAATAGAATATTTTATTTTTACTTTTATTATTTTGGCACAAGTGGCCTTTATGGACAATAATATATATATTTATTTTGTGGCATTAGTGGCCTTTATCCCACAACCACCCATTAATCAGCAGTTCTGGAAGGGAAAGTGGATGCCAGTATCCTCAGAGTGAATGATAAAATCTTGAAGTGAAATGTTGCTTGTTTTACTGCTATCAAAAGTTTTGAAGCAGGCGGTAGAGTCTTGTTTAAAATGAATAGTGAAAATTCAACTATTCATTTTTCTTGCTGCTTGATTGATTGTGATCAGGTTTCAACATGAGCTTCACAACACAGAAAGAAGACCAACAACAGAACAGAGTAGGCAAATTATTAAAAACAAATGCCAAGCTGTTCATTAGCTGGTCAAAAAAATGTAAAAAAGAAAAAAATGTGCTCCAAAACACCCCAAAAGAAATTCTTAGAGTGAACCATATGTCTGACAGTCATTCTGAACTGCATTGCTGTCCTGTTAAAAACCCAGTTATGACCACATAGAGGAATACCATCAGCTAAAAAGTATTGCCGCTGCAATATCTCCAAGTAGCCATATGTGGTTTGACATTCTAGCAAGACCTGAAACCTCACTGTTCCATTTTAAGAACAAAAATCCCTCCCAGATCCTGATGTAGAATATTTAGTGAAATCTCTGTCAAATCCGTAGAGCTTAAATTAAAGTTGTTGGGTTTTTTTGTCAGAAATGTAAGCTTTCTTCCAACTTTCAGTGTCTCAGGTTTTGTGATGCCTTGCAAAATCAAAAAGGGGCATTTGTAAATTGGGAGAGGGAGCATGGCCCTTGATATTGTTCTTTTAGTTCTTTCCTTGTAAATGTCTTTTGATTATTGGGTGCAGTCAGTCTAAGTAAGCACCTTAACTAGGACTTTTATTTTGGTCCCCACCCTTCCTGTATCTTATGACCCTCCTGTTGCCTTAGCGTGTAAAAGTGCACACAGTCAGTGAGTCCCTGCCAGACCAGAGTACAAAACCATGGGGTCTAAATGACTCCCGTCTCTTAAGGCCACGTGAGGGTTAAGAAATTTCAAATGACAAGCCTTCTGCCGCTCAACTCTCCAGCGACGGAGTGCTGCGAGAGGTCTTGACAACTTCAGTTTTTCAATATATTTTCAGAAAATAAGGGAATAAAGGTATAGTGGAGATTATTCAATTACGGTTAACAAAGGGCCAAAAGGCCGAGATCACAATTTTCAAAGCCGTACCAGTGCAGAGAGCAGCACCTTAAGCCTGATATGAAAAATATGTACATTTGGTTTGAATTTGAGGTTCAATTTAAGGTCAATGCTGTTGAGGTATATTAATATTCTTATCGCCTAGGTGTGAAATTTGTGTTAGAACAATAGAAAAAAAAGCCATTGTTAGACCTTGCAAAGTAATACATGAACTTCTGCACACAAAGCTAAATGTTGTGTTTTTTGGGGTGGGGGTTTTCCCCCACGCAGAGCCAACAGACATTAGCTGTCACAGTAAGCACTGCAAGTTCATCCTTCATCATCAGTCTGGGTATCTGCACTCACCTTCTGTTCTCTGACTTAAAATCAGTGTGGAGAAAATGCAAAGCAGCTGAAAACGAACAGAAGCCGAGCCTAGCGACTGGAAACATCAGCTTTTTAAAAGCAGCTTAAACAGCAGGTAAATTTATTTTTTTATTTTTTTCAGAATGCTGCCTGGGATAAATAGTGTAGCGAGAATCTGTACCGCATTTTAAAGTCTGTCAGTAGTTTTAGATGCTGACAATCGATGTATTGTTCTAGTTTGAATCAAAATATTGAAAGAATGGACATGCTACCTGGAATTATGTTTCCTACAATCCTAGATTGTTGCCTTGTTTTGTTATTTTTTCATTTCAGAGCCAGAGTAAGTGCTTCTAGAAAGGATTTGGGTTGGAGATGGTTTAGCAAAAGTAAAGAATTTACAAACCGGGAAAAGACCCAGAAGGAGTATGTGTGTGTGTGTGTGTGTGTGTGTGTGTGTGTGTGTGTGTGTGTGTGTGTGTGTGTGTGTGTGTGTGTGTGTGTGCGCGCGGCCGCGGAGGCTGAAAACATGCATGCATGGGATCTCAAAAGAGTGCCTTCTCATTGTTGTTGCTACTACTGTCTGTGTGTTGAAACTATTCTACAATAGAGAATTAAAGTAGTTCCGTCAGCAAAATTTGTAGTTTGTATATTTCTTGAGCGAATAGTCAAAGTGCTGCATTGGCAAATTTAACGAGTTCCTCCCGCTAGCTTGGCAAATGGATACGGCGAAGGAGAATACATAAGAAAAACGTGATGAGGCAAAAAGTGTTACCAGACAGGTGACTGAACTTAACACATACCCTTCATTTTTGTAGTAAGTGGAGAAATGGTACAGCCTCCTGTTGATGTAACATAGAGCACACAAAAAAGCTGTTCTGGCAACGGATGCAAAGGTTTGCCATTATCTAGTGGGTATGACATCTGGATTGATCTTAATTGACTTTTCCATGATCCCTTTCCTCAACATCCCCCCGCAAATCCCCCCAAAAAACAAAGAAAAAAAAAAACACTGGAACCTCTTATGTATTTTAGCCCCTGGTTTTTCTGCCCTACCCCCTTCCTTACTAATATCTTACTTGAAAGTATCACACGCCACAAAATAGCGGCTCTCTTCCACCAGGCACTAATCTATGCACACTTAATCACGTTTAGAGTGTCAGCAGTCAGCAGTGTGAGAACGAGCGGGTGGTCACTGGCAGTCTCACCCCATCAGGACATGAACAGGCAAGTCTATCATCTCTCCTCTGCCTATTTTTTTATGTTCTTATGTAACACACAGTGGTTATCCTCCGTCGTTTTCTCTCTCTTCTTCACGCTGTCTCCGGAGAGCTTCTGTTTTTTTACTAATCTAATTTATTTTTCTCTCTATGCCCTCTTCTCATGGTCTCTCTCCCTGGATACCTCATCTTTAATACTTTATGCTTCTCCTTTGAACCTCTTCTCTTTCATCCTCCTTTGTTTTTTGTCATAGATACCCATGCATACCTGCTTGTGTTCATGCCGCTTTTCACTGCCTAATTTCCCAAGTCTCTGATACATTCAGTAAACCACAAATGTCAAAGTATTTTATTTGAACTTAAAATTTGTGGCTGTGACGAGACAAATATCTCAGGTGAAAGCAAAGCCCCAAGAGAGGGGGAAAATGAGGAATATATTTAAAGAAGAAAGAATGTATAAAGTTAATTCCAACCTTTTATCAATGCAGTATTTCTTTTTTGCCTATATGTCTGCATTGTGTGTGCGTGTGTGTTTTTCTCTTACTGTGCTGCCCCATGAGCTGGTAAAGCTTGTTCAGCGGCTCTGTGTGCTCAGACGCCGGGTGGTTCAGCGGGTGTTGCTCCGGACTGCGGCCGCACTGCTTCGAGTGGGGAGGTGGCGTTTTACTGCTGTAGCTGCACACGAAAGACGGCAGAATGGTGGGATAGTTCATGCCCCCGTTCAGTCGCCCGAGCAGCGCTCCCATTCCCTGAGAGACGACGGCTGGACCGTCGCCGCTTCCGTTTGTACTTCCCCTCGGAACAGAAAGGGTCTTCATCTCCAGCGCCTCCACCCCTTCGGCGTGGCCTTCCTGGTCCGTGTGCTCGGCGACTGTGGCGTTCGCCGTGTGCTGCCCGCCGTTGCTGAGGTGACAGTGTTGGTGCTGATGGTGCTGCAGGAGGTTGTGAATTGGCCGCAGCCACAGTGCAGTGCCAGGTCCCGATCCCCTGCTGGAACCTAGACCGTGTCCATTTCCACCACTGTTGCTGCCGATCCCGCTGCCGTTAGGGTTCACCTTTTTGCGGCGTTTGCTGATCGAAAGAGGAAAAAAAATACATTAGAGATCACGGAGAAAGAAACTTCTACCTGTTGATGAATGAAAGGAGTAAAAAGCTTTTAGTATTAAAAACCAGTACTAAACTTTGTCTTGAGCTTGCATGTGTTCTTGGCAATGACTCTTAATCAAGCCTGAAGATGGAAAAAGTTTTGCTAGAACTGATGGTTGGATCATGGAGCCTAGATAAACGGTTGTTAGCTCCCTGTTTCTATGACAATGTACATCGAGGTAGTTATCTGGCTTTGTAAATCAAACCAGTTATTTGAACAAACTGAAATACTGTTGTCTACTTCATGACTCAAATGATCATCATTTGAAATCATTTAGAAACAGGAAGAAGCCTACACCATACCTGTGCCATCCGTAGTACATCCTCTGCAGCCTGCGCCTGAACTTCCTGTATAGATGACTGATATATCGTAGCATCTCCTCGTAGCACGAGCCTGGCTCACTGTAACTGGCCAGAGTCGAGTCATTCGACATGTAGCGGGCACGCTGCTCCCTCATCAGTGCGTTCTCTCTTTGCTTTGTCTCAGAAAACTGGGTGGCGATGACCACGAGGCACAAATTGATCATGAAGAAAGAGCCCACCTGGTTGGAGAAAGTTAAGAGGAGATGTGGAACAACGCAAGCCTCTGTGTCGTTTGTCATTTTCAGCTCAGAAACAACATAAACCACACATAAAAATTGACTGATTTGTTGATACAACCTGAAAGTAGCTAGAATGCAAAAGTCAAAGACTTATAAGATTAATTTTCTCCTCTAAGAAATTGTTGTGATTTTGATTAGCCGTTGGAAAGCCGTTGGAAAGCAACATGATGTTCACCCTGACAGGTATCGCCTGATTTTGCTGTTTGATCACACTTGCGTGGAGCAGGTCACTCAATAAATTTCAAAATCAGACAAAGACAACCTAAGTAAATGCAGAAAGCATTTATGAAAGAATCACGAAACATGAGGATTTTATGAAAAAGAAATAAAATGACTCAAATTGGAAAAGTAGATTCCCCTCCCCTGACCTTGCTAAATGATAAATAATCTGTGATTGACCACAATTTTTGGAGAGTGTCATAAGAGTGGTGGGTTTGTGGGTTTGGTGAGGGAGAGATGCAAGTAGACCCAGGATGTAGATGAGAATAATGAATTTAATGAAAGGCGGCTCCACAGTCCAAAACAGGCAGCACAGCAGAGAGTAGCACACAGCTAACACCGGTAGCAACTGATAACTTGAGACTGAAAACAAGAGCTAAGCTAACCAGGACTTAACAGTTCTACTGGAGAGCAGAGACATGTAACAACAACTGACATTCGCCATACGTTAGACGAGATTAGACAAGGACCCAATACACTGGGGTAATCAAGGGAACGAGACACACCTGGGAAACAATCAATGGGGAAGAAGCAGAGACAGACTCACAGGAAGGAAACTAAACACAAAAAACTCCAAAAATAAATATACAGAAACACGATCATGACAGAGAGTTCACCAGTCAAATCCAGGTCCGATTGCTCCCAGATCTCAACACAATGTTAAAATGACAACATTTAAGTAGGCTAAAATATCCCAAAAAAGTACATATGTGAAACAAATTAACTCACAAGTACAGAGGCGAGAGGGTTACAAAGATATTTAATGACTTTGAACTCCCATCACGTCAGAGTGAGAGCTTTTTTTTCACAAATGGAGATAAAAGGGAACAATAGCAAACATTGATAGGATAAGCTGACCAACTGAAAGCATCGACAGCTCAAACAAATGGTGGCAAAACAAACCGTAAAATTTAAGCACTGCAGATCATTTGACTAGGTCATGGTCAGTGTTCATAATTCAACATGAAGAACAATACTGGACAGAAGCTGCATTCTTAGGAAAAGTTTAAGGCCAAAATCATTCTTGGCTAAAAGGGAAGAAAAAAAAGGATGTAACAACAGAAATATAGCCCAAAGTCAAACCACTTAAGTCTCTCATTTTCCTATTTATTGTTTGACATTGATTTTTCTCCCATTATGTAGCTGCATCTGCTTAATTTGCTTGCTGTGAGCTCTTCTTGCAAGGGTCTTTTGCTCAGGCCCCTTTTCTCCTCTACGCTACATATTTATTTGCAGAGCATAATAAACACTCTCTATATCAAAGAACAAGCTGGAAGGGAGCTCAGTATAAAATATAGACTAGGCTTTAAGGTTTGAAAAAGTCTCAAAAGACAACGATCACAGCAAATTACACACAGCGAGAAGCCAGCAAGTTTTAATAGAGGCAGTTATGCTGGGAGGGAAGCTTAGGTAGGAAGTTCACCTGCTCCCTTTCAAAAGGTTATTCCAGGTTCTCCAAACCAGATTTAAAATCCAGGATCACTAATATCTCGTCTGTTTCTACAAAAGTGAGCGTCTTGTTTTTATATTTTTTCCCCCTGTTGGAGTGTTGATCATCCGTCTTCATTTTTATCTGCCGTCTGCATCTTTCTCTACAAATAATCAAATGTTCTCTCTTGTAATATCAATCATCTTCTTAGCCGTACTCTAATTTGGTTGTCGCATATAACTACATTCATGCTAATATTTCCATAATCTCTCTATTTGTTCAGACTTATTCATTCTTGTTTCTTCCACCTGCCTTCTCCTTATTTACATGTACAATGCCTTGCAAAAGTATTGATACACTATTTGTTAGAGATTTGTTATGAAGTGGATGGAAAAGGGCTCAGAGTTTCCAAGCAAAATGAATTAAGTCTGGAAGAGACCGACATGGAGCGAGTACGAGTTCATGCCATACTTTACAGATGTTTCCTTGTTTGTAGTTGAAAACCATAGAACATGTTTTTCTATAACTTCACAATTAGGAACTTGGTTTTGTTGACCACCTACGATTCCAATAGGAAGCGCTAAGGTTTGTGGTTGTTCTGTTACAAAACATGAAAACATTCAGGTTGTAGAGATACTTTGTAGAGATACACTAACTGAACTCTCTCGTCTTTGACCTTTCCTCAAAATGCATTTTCACCAGCTGCTGCGCTGTCACATAAGGATGCAAATTCATTTCATCACAATCTTGCTGCTTTAATCTGCACCCAAAGCACAAAGCGTGCCACGGCTTCTGTTGCCTTTTATAAACCTGTCTTTTTAATCTTTCTGTAGGTGAAAAATTAGCGAGATCAGCACAGGCAGACTCTCGGAGAAGTTTGATTCCACTTTCCTTGCTTCAGCTGCACACTGAACTAGTTTTTGTACATTATCCTGTACATATTGCCAAACTCTTGGTACGCTGCCATGTGCATTCTCATAATACCAGTCCTAAAAGAACATTTGCTTCTTTCTTCTGATCCACTTTACATTTTGTTATAACCACTTCCAAAGCAAACACCACATCTGCAGTGGCTTTCTTGACACAAAATCAACTAGCTGCCATTTACTACCTACTGCAATTTAAGAGTGAAGCTGTCCTCAGAAGGTACCTTGCCTTTTAAAAGATAAATCAAACCCTCCACTTGTTTTTCTCTCTCTCTCTGTGACTTTATAGGATGTAAGGATAATACAATTTCAGTTCAAAATAGAGCAAAGCTTCTTTAGACTGTAGGTAATAACATGGAAACACCAGAAATATCACAGGAATGAACTGATAGCTCCAACACAGAGGTGTCACTTTCTCCAGTGACATTATTCTGCAACTCCAGGTGTAGAAAAAACCCAGCAATTCATAAAAAGAAGCTATTATGCCAAAATCAATACTTTCAAGAGTCGTAAAATGTTGCTGCTGAAGACATTCTGCTGGTTTTTATTTGGTTTTCACGGCCACAAGAGTTGTTAAGAATAAGTACAACCTGAGGGGTTTTTCCTGAATAACCTTGAAACAAACGACAACTGGAGGTGTAAGTTAGTGACCCCCAAACACCTGTCAGTGAACGTGGTGGAACGTTTTAGTATTTGGCATTAAATCACTTGCTGAGTGACATTCGTTTAAACTTAAGTTGGAAAAAATATATACTTTTTTTGTAAAATGTCTTAAGTTTTAAATTTGGGATATCTAAACTAAAAGGAACTGATCTTAACTGAAATCAACTACAAATAAATAAGTACACAAAAAGCTATCTAATACACTTAAACTGATTTTAGTTCATTTAGGTGTGTTAACTAAAATTATGTGAGCTCAGCTGAACTAAACCTGAGTTTAATCAAGTTCAGCTGAATGAATTCAATAAGATGTACTGACAGTAGCGGAGGTGAACCGAAATGTAGTTTGAGTTGATTAAATTAAACTAAATATTGTTGAGCTAAACTAGAACTAAACCAAACCGAATTTAATTGTTCTGTATTGAATTTAACTTAGTTGGACCAACAATAGTTGACCTGCATTGAGAGCTGAGCTGAATTACATTTAAATTAATTTAATAAAGTTGGAATTAAATAAAGCAAGTCAGCCTAAATTGCATCTATCTGAAAGCAGCTGAAGTTAATTTGATTTGAGTTCACTGGTAGCATCTACTTAGCTTTGTTACAGTAACCTAGTGTCAAGAAATGAAGATTTATGAGCAATTAGAATGGTTATATTTTCATCTATAGCAGCCACCTTGTAGAACTTTTCATCTCCTGATAGAAAGTGGGTTTAACAATCATTCAATGTCCTATTTTGTCTTCAAAATCATGTCTTCGAATCAGAAACGAAACCTTCTAAACTGTAAAAAAAATTTATTACTTGCACATAGCCTAAGGTCTGTTCTGTTTCTGATCAGTTAAACCAAATCTCTAGGTTTTGATCCAATTGTTATCACTATTAACCCACTAACAGCAATTTTCTCTTTAAAAGTGTATAGGATTAGTATTACATATATAAATGTAATAAACACCCTGTAACTGAGTCTAGTTAGATTAAGACTATTTAGCACAATGTTAAATAATAATAAAAAAAATCTACTGTTCCATTTCTATGAACACATTTGGATGTTGATCAAAGATAATAAAAAATAAAGGTGGTACTTACAATAATGAGCAGTATAAAATATATAAAATTGTAGAAGGAGTGGGCATCCATGACATAATACATGATGTCCACCCATCCTTCCAGTGTGATGACCTGATGACAACAAAAAGACAGAGAGAAGAAATTTGTAGCAACAATATAATAACCAGGGAAAAAAAACATTCCCTACAAACACTAAACCAAAACAAACTCAAAAGTCCTCCCAAACTCTTTCAAGTGTGTGCGTCTTTTGTGCCAGGAGACTGGAAGCTTGTATTCTAATGAGGAGCTGAGATGTTGATACTTGAAAGCAGTGAGTCAGCTCTGCTGAGCTAAAAACACGCTCGCACCTCCACATCAACACCATAGGCTGGCATGAAACCTTACACCGAGCACGGCAAGAACATGCACAACAATGGCATAAGCGCAGCATACAAGTGTAACACAAAAACACGTGTCAAAAAACAGGTATTTGGAAAGCTGTGCATGAATAAGAGATTTTGCACCAGGACCGTATGAGATCTAGAAAACGGTAGTTTTATGCAAACAAATGCAGAGGCAGCAAACATTTATTTTTTTTCTAAACAGAAAAAAAATGCTAATATTTTAGTAATACACACCTGCAACTTAGAATTTAATAGCTTGTTTTTCTTACAGAAACACATAGAAATAGATGTGGACTTTCTGCATATTACTGAGTATTAAACATACTAGAAAACATCCAGACAAGTCATTGAGCTGGAAAATTTAACCTGTAAACAGCAGTGATTAAACTATATATTATAGCAACTTTACAAATTAAATAAATACATTTTTATTTGACAGCTGTTGAGTCATTAAGAGGTTTTTCTGAGTCATTTTCCAACATCTGAAGCATTAAGTGCTTCAGATTTTAACAGCCAACCAAGGATACTAGTATTCAAAAAAAAGCAGCTAAGAGGCCAACAGTAACTCTGGAAGGTCTGCAAAAACTGTTTAGGTTTGATGCAAACACTGGAAAAAATAAAAGCACAAATCACCCTGAAAAACACACTGGGGGAGAAAAACGTTGGCGCTGTGGGAATGTGTTTCTTTAACAGAGACGGGACAGATGGTTGACTTGAGGGGAAGCTGGATGGAGCCAATTGCGCCGCAGTGTTGGAGGAAAACCTGTTAGAAGCTGGAGAAGGTTTTAGAGCGAGGCAGAGGTGAATCCTAATGCAGGACAGCAATCCTGAACATGCAGTCAGAGCGATGGTACGGTTTAAATACAGCTCAAGCATAGAGATGAGCAAAGAAATTGGCAACGGATGTCATGAGTTAAAGCTGTTTTAATCTTTCTTTCATAAAAAAAAATTGAGAAATGTACAAAAAAAACCATTTTGAATTGGATTTGGTACTAAATGTTTTGGAGGAAAACTCTGAACATGAATTGCTTTAGTTTTAGCTTTTGTCAACAGTGAACTTGTGAATTTATATGGCATGGCTTGAACAATTTATATGTTATGCTATCCAGGAAAACTTCAGACGGTTCCTCTGCTTAATAACTCAACCAACTAAGTATCCTTAAAAAAAACAACAGTAATTCATCAGTCAGCCCACACAGTGATTATGTCTAAAATGCTCCTGTACATCTAGTTTTTCTTTATCTACCTTGGCAAGGCTTGCATCATTCGTCAATTCCATTTTTCAGTAGTTTTATTTAATTTGACTCTCAGTTCTGTCTTTTTCTGGCTCTATTAATAAATGTGACTCCCAACTATAAATCAAAGAACTGAAATGTTGTTATCAGTTAACCAGTTTTCATGCTATTATCCTTTTACTTTAAAATATGCTCTTTACAGATTTTCAGTCTGGGTTTACCGACATTGTTCACTTGGTTACAGGGAATCTTGATATTTTGAAACACTTCATGTTATATTTTACGAGTGTTACTGGGATCCAAAAGGAGTCCTCTACTCTCATGAGAACAGGTATGAGTTCCCACATACACAGGCCGTGTTTTAGTCTTTGAAGTGACTTTTGGGAAACGGTGAAATACCTCAGATAAGTTCAGAATATACGCTGAATCTTAGACATAAAGAAAAGGCAAGACAGGATGGCTTACTGCAACCACAACACTCTCTTTGGTGTTGAGATCTGAAGATGAGTTGTATATCACAATTTAAGTGACTGAATGTGGGAAAGCAAGACCAAAGAGATTAATACAAGGCAGGCTAAATCCATCAAAACAGATCTACACAACAGGCTGTTCACACATGCACATGAAAGAATGTATGTAACAAGCTAAATAATCATCAGTATAATAAAAGTAAACAATATTAAACTCCCTCTTACATCAAATTTTCTGTTAAAACTATAAGAAGGATTTCCTGAGCAGAACAACAGCTTTAAATGTCATCTGCATGTACTTAACTCTCAACAGACATTTTTTGCAGAGATATTCTGTGAGACACAGAGAACTCAATTCATTCCCTAATATGACAGAGTCTGCAACTCAAAGACCCTGCTTGTCGTTATGGTGAAGCGCTAACAGCTCCACGTTGTGTGTAGCGTGGTTGCTAGGAGACTGGAGGGAGTTACAGGTTTTCAGGCTGTTGATGAAATACACATTTATTGTCATACTTCTTTTTACTCTTTATAGTAAGAGAAGGGCGAGCGTAATGATGATGAGGAGGAGGGTAGAGAAAGAAGTCACAACATGTCTCAGAAACCACTACAGGCAGTTGCAGGCAGAACAACAAGTAAAATCAGATTTTGTTTCAATAATGTCTACAATGACAAAGGTTAATTTTTTTTTATCTTGTGTGGCCCAGTTTCTGTTTCACATTTTTCTTCCCAAATGTCTTTTATCCCCCTTGTATTCACTCATATCGTATCCTTACAAGCTACACCTTCATGATTAGTTCACTCCACTTGTGGTTAATAATTTCAAATAAATCATTCCTTCTTTTTTTGCATTTTTCTGTTTTTTCTTTCACTGCTGTACTTCGTATTCTGTTCAAGTTAGAATATTTAAAGTCCTCCATACAGTTGGCGTCTGCAAATTTGGTGACCTGTGTTTCTTATCATATTCATTTACAATAAGCTTAAATACTGATCTTGCTGATATATACTATATTAAGTTTCTGTCTTTGCCTTTTTTCTCATCCTGCACCTAATTTCACATGAAATGCCTTTGAAAAAAACAAACAAAAAAGTTGCAACCATATAAACAGTGCAAGCAAACAGGTGCATTCAGAAGTAGACACAATCAAATGCTTTGCAAAAGAAAATAATCTCACCTAAGACTCAAATATTGTGTTTGCTAAAGCATGCCACATGGAAAAACAAATGTTCAAATGGCAAAATGCAGTCTCATGAGCTGAAAACACAGAGGGAAGTTTTGAGACGGATTAATAGGTCTGGGCATGGGAGCGTTGAGAACTTGTGTTTGGAGTCATTTGAAGATAACACTCTTTGAGAAAGTAAACTGCAAGTCAAAGCACATTAGAACCAAAGCCACATCCATCACTGTGACTCGAGTAAATTCACAAGAACGGATGAAATACGAATCTCGGCAGTACAGAGAGCGTAAGCTTACAGACTGCAATAAGGAAAAAGCCTGAGAGGGGAAAATATACATTTTTCATCCACAATCCAGTATGATATCCCGAGCAGCAATACGCTTATGAACATTAAGTTAGTGCTTCCTCTCACCTGGAATATGGCTATCCAAGCATAGCCAATGTTGTCAAAGTTAACTGCTCCCTTGTGGGGGTTTAGGTGCCCGGGGTGGCAGTCGTTGTAATACTGGTTCCAGTTAACACAGTTGCTATTGTTTGACCCGCCCACTCCAGGTGGCGAACCAATCAGAGCAGAGCTTTGGTGGGGAGCAGGAAGCGAGCAATCCTCTCCTCCTTGGGTGAAGGGCGGCACGTCATGGCAGCGCAGCATCCCATTCTCTTTGGGAGCCGAGCAGATGAACGGGCTGTCTTCACCTTCCTCAGACATGTAGTAGGGATGTAGGGACTGGTTGTATAATCTGGTTTGGCACAGATAAAATACAACAAAAAGTGATTATAAAACTTTAAAATGCAGATTACAGATTGTGAAAAAAAAATCCCTGAATTTATTGGTAATATCATAATGACATACTGTTTTTTTTGCTGTCATCAATTTCAGTAGATGTCTGATATCCAAGGTATCAGACATAAGTACATCTAAAAATATGGATCAAGTTTAGCTTTATGAAAAATCTTGTTTTAAAACTCAGTCTAGAGTTTCAGACTATAGATTTGGTGTTTAGAGTTTCAGACTGTAGATTTGACGTTAACCTGTCTTAAAAATGCTGTAGAAGACGGACATCATAATAAATATTATGATGCAAGCTAGCTAAATGCAACGCTGCATAGTTCAAAACATTTCATCTGAACAGCACCAAAAACCTTGGAAAGTTAACTGACGATTAAAAAAAAATGAGTTGGGCATTTTTTATGCCCAACTTCAACAATAGTTATTTTAGGTGACTCACATAGTGATCACAAGAAATGTCTTTTTTAAAGGCAAAATGAAACTGTGTTACTCAGAGACACAGGGGAGAGGAGGCTGTTTCAGTGGAGGAGCAGAAAATGAAACTGAAGAAAAAGGCATTGCAAGGAAACTTCACAGGCCTCTGATCTCAAAGCGAACCCTGCCTCCAGCGGTTTGGGTTGTCACGATGAGAAAAGAAGGAGAAAACCAACCCTGCACTAAAACCAATAACTGAACAGGAAATTTCAACACGCTATTGACTCAGATCAGTTAGACATAACATGAACAGGAAAAAACAAAACAATAGCAAAAAAAAAACCCAGCCTGTTATTGGATTGGTAAATTTCTACAAATCTGAGCCCTGTATATTAGTCTGCTATCATTTTACAGTCATTAAAAATGACTTTGTATCTGTATATTTAACTATATGTTTGTTTGTTTTTGTAGATTTTGATAAATCCCCCAAAAATGCTCACGTCTCCTGTACAATCCTTACGACTGCATAAATATGGAATATTTGATTGACTTCCATTATTTGTGTTCAAGGTTAAGTTAACCTTTATAAAGTCTATACAATAGCTGTAGAAAATTACATTAAATCATCAACTAATTCCAGATTGGCTCTTAGTTTGTTGATAAAAGTTTTGTTATGAAAAACCCAAAACTGAAAAACATTGATATGGTCAATGGATGAAATAAGCTTGGTGCTTGAAGATATTTATTATGGTATAAATTTTGCTTAGCTCCTGTTATCTTGAGAAACTCAAACTAGCTTAAACTCATGATCTGGAGAAATCCCCCTTTTTGTTTGTTTCCAGATAGCATGAAATCTAAAAGGGGGAAAAAAAGAGGAATTTTTCTTGCGATTCTGAGACGAAAACAGACAAAAAAAAGATTGCTTCTTGTCTTACATCTAATTTCATCATACTGTATCACTGTCGTTAAATTTGCTTGACATGCACCAATCAGTGTGTCCATCTGTATCTCTGCTGTTTTCTTTTTGCAGTTTCAACAAAGTGATGATGTTTCTCTGATGAAGAGGACAATTTTGACGGAAGTGATTTTGACGGAAGTGATTTCAACGTAGTTTCGAGTTAATAAAGTTAAAGTGAGGAAATTTACTGTATTAAACTGAGATTTTGAAGATATCTTGAGCTAATATCACAGTCAAACTTTAACGTTGAACCATGAATTTAACTAACATGAAGGTCCCTTCATGCAAATTGAGGACTTGATCTACGTCTGCATACCGTCCATCTCTTCTCTCCGTCTCCCTACATTCGCATGAGACACTCTCTCAATCAGGAGTGAGGAGCAGACATCTGCTTTATTGCTTATTAAATGAACATAATGTCTTTTTAACATGCTCAAGATGCCCATACAGTTTATTTGCTTCAATAAGCAATGAAGCGTCCCACTCTCCATTCCACCCACTCCCCTATTTAATCGCACTTGTTGGAGAAGTTATTTGGAGATCGGAGCGAATTAGCAGGTACGAAGTGAGTGACTCGGTTCCACCGTATTGAGCTATTTTCAATTAGGGATGCTCAAAAGCTCTGCTGACGGCCGTCTCGCTGCTTAATTTTAACGATTCAATGGATTCTCACATTCCTTTTAATGAAATTTTTACTGCTCTTATGTTCCGTCTTACTACAGGGATTAAAATCAAAATCCTTGTGATAAAAACATATGTGCACGTGAATGAAAATTTTGGCAGAGATAGGGTTGTGTGCTTAGCCTTCTGAGAACCAAGCTGATGTGTTTTGTTCCCTCACACAGGGAACAACAGTCGGCCACATTTCCTCTGGAACAATTTGTACAATTACGTCAAGAGGAAAATTAGTCGAACTATCTCAAAGTGACATTGTCTGCTTCCAGAGTTTGACACAAAAGCTTTTTTTATTTTTATTTTTTTGTACTTTTTGCTCTTAGATTCAGTTTTACTCCCCACGGCTAAATCAGCGGCTGAGCTTCTCTATCTGCCTAATGCGTGCATTCCTGTTTGTCTACATGCAGCCCTGGACTGAGGAGGGGAAAACGCGGCTCCTGCACCTAATGATGCCACATCCAAGATAAAATCGCAGAGGGGAAATGGGCGTCTGTCTCTCTGTTCTTCCAGCATGTTCAGTGTTAAATATCAGAACAGTTAGAATTATAACATACATATGTTTTTAGTCTTATTTATTCTCATGCACATTGTTTATAATAATTCCAGGTACTCAAAAAACAACTCCTTACAATTTTGTCAGGTTCCAAACTTGAATGTAATTTGGGGGATTTTAGGCACTGGACAAATAAAAAGTAGTAAATAATTGTTAAATGGAAAGAAAATATTTTTTTTTCTACAGTAATTTTACCCCAAAATGTAAAAGGTATAGCCTTTGTATTACAACTGAATTTATACTGATTTATAACCCTGCTTTAAGTATTCCCACAACCTTGTCCATGACCCTAAAAGTGGAGTATACACTTCTCAGCGTTTTATTTGTAAAAATATTTGAAACCCTGATTTATTTATTGCTAATTTTTCAGAATTATGGAGTACTTTGTTTTAGTATATCAACCCCCCCAAAAAAATACACTCAAGTTTGTGTGTTGTAAATGTGACAAAATGTAGAAAAAGTTGAAGAAGCAGCACCAACTTACAAAGGATCGTTATAAGGAATCTCATCTGAAAGGTTCTTTCACATGAACTGTAAGGAGTGTTGGAGATAATATTGGTACAGAAAGGTACCAATGATATGAAAAAAAACAGCAAAGACGTTTTTTTGAAAAAAAAAAAAAAAAAAAAAAAAAAAAAAATAGCAAAAAAAAAAAAAATTATTTTATTTATTAAAGAAAAAAAAACCAAAAAGATCACTGGAAAAAACAAAA